>WWET01002917.1:157168-173817 GCA_011038615.1 Limnodynastes dumerilii | reverse complement strand
TATGGCCCCTTCCTTAAGTCGTCTGAAGGCTACCCTAACTTCAGCTGGCGTAAGGAAGGGGCCATACGCTCGCACAGGATCTTATGGCCGCTTAGCACGCCCCCCCACCCTAATTTAACTAGCTCCTCCCGCCCACCTACACTAACCTGAACGTTGGGACGCTAGGGGACGTCCCCTCCAGCGTCCCAACGGCGCTACTACGGACATTCAGCCGATCTTACACTTACGCCCGCCGTCCTAGCGACAACAGGCGTAGGTCTGGATCAGGCCCAATGATCCTCTACATATAGAGACTTTCATAAACATTTAAAAAATATAAACAACCAATACAGTTCAATATAAGTAAATGTAATGGTGTTTGGTCACAAAATTTAAAGGAATAAAAAACCCTTCAAAAACTTAAACCAAAAAATGGCACCTTTACATAGTTAAAGTCTTGAACAAATTGTAAAATCACCATTCATTTAAAAGCACACATCCATTGATTATAACTACGGAGCAGGTGTGGCTTCAACTAAGTAAGAGAAGACGCATGGCCTCACACTAAACGTCCATCAATAGATTGTAAAATAGCAGCAGCAAAAGTTCTCAACAAACTTTGTATTGTTACCAATTATATCTTCATATATTGGAGAGCAGTAATATTAGAGGTTTGCATCAATAGTATATTAACCGTGTAGAGGTTACCCAGTCTATGGGATGCAAGTAGATCCATATTATCAGGTGGGTCCAAGGAGAGAAGAGATTTCAGACTTTGCATATAAACCTTTAATAATCTAATGAAATTATATTTTCTAAAGTGAAGCAGTATGTTACATACTTAATATGGAAGAATGATATAGTAATAAAGGGATTATATAAAGAGGATAGGAAATTGGCAGGTAAAGATATGGACTGAAATAAATTAATATTTGTGTAAAGTTTTTTATTAAATATATTAAAATATAAGCTTCATTCAGGTTTTTTTTAATCAACATGTCTGGAATAGTTGTCATTACAAGGCTATTATCTCAGTATTTGGATTTAGCTTTAGTAAATAATCTGGTAACTTAATTTAGAAATAGAATAAATCTTCCTTTGTTGCAGTCCTAAAAATATACACACTGACATATGCGTTTTGTTTGCCTGCTTGTAAGACACCAACATGCACATTATTTTTAAGGCATAGCCCAGAAGGCTGTAGTACTAATGCCGCAGTCTATTTTGGATGACATGTTTGGTCAACCAACATAAACTATGCATCTGCATGTGTACAGAGCAAAGCTGTAAATTTCATTGTTGAAATCTATTTCCATAAATAAACATGACAGGAGCTTTTCTACAGTCAGATTTGTCTTTCTTCACATTCTGGAAGCTAACATATTTTAAACAAGATTTATGCACTGTGCTTTATAAAAAATAAACCTATAAAATTTACTACATCCTTCCCAGACAATGTAACTGAAATAATATAATATCCTATGTTGGGGTAAACAGAAGCACTTTCATATAGCTTAGAAAGCTCATATCCTACGTTTAATGTGTAGGGGAAATGCAAGTTGCTCTTACTTGCAAAGGGCTGGATCCAGACTTAAGAAAGTGCTTGAAATTAGCTACTCCTGGGCTAAACCATGTTGATTGCAGGGGAGTCATATTTCATCTGTTGTAAACAGTATTAAAGTTGAGAGGTGATGTTTCCTATCCCAAGTCTAAATAACAGTGTGATAGTAAAGCTGGTGAGCATCTGTGTGCAGTAAGCAATTCAAAGATATATCCCTGCATGCAAAGAATACAATTAACTTGTCTACACCCCCCCCCAAATCAACATGGTTTAGCCCAGGAGTAACTAATTTCAAGCACTTACTTTATTCTGGATCCAGCCCAAAGTCTGTAAGTCTATTTTTGTCTTTCCAGAGGTATGGCTTCCAGAACTGAATACATCACTTAAGGAGAGACCATAAAAATGACCTAAAAAGTGGCATCACTACTTCTCTCTTTTTGCTACTTATTCCTCTCCTTATGCAACCAAGCCTCTGACTGGCCTTTCTCATTGTCTTGTTATATTGCCATTAAACCACATGAAACAGTGACTCCCAGATTCCTTCCCTCCACCCTAATTTTCCAATATAGTGTTGGTAATGCTATAGTTAGGTTTAATCATTGAGTTTGCATCACCTCTAGGAGGCTGGCTATTCTTGCTAGTCTCCATTTAGTACTAGGTAACCAAATTAACCTGCATAACAGGAGGTTGTAACTCCTTCCAGTGGCGTTCACCCCCCCCCCCCCCCCCAAATCAACATGGTTTAGCCCAGGAGTAACTAATTTCAAGCACTTACTTAAGTCTGGATCCAGCTCAAAGTCTGTAAGTCTATTTTTGTCTTTCCAGAGGTATGGCTTCCAGAACTGAATACATCACTCCAGGAGAGACCATAGAAATGACCTATAAAGTGGCATCACTACTTCTCTCTTTCTTATTTCTCTCCTTATGCAACCAAGCCTCTGACTGGCCTTTCTCATTGTCTTGTTATATTGCCTTTAAACCACATGAAACGGTGACTCCCAGATTCCTTCCCTCCACCCTAATTTCCAATATAGTGTTGGTAATGCTATAGTTAGGTTGAATCATTGAGTTTGAATCACCTCTAGGAGGCTGGCTATTCTTGCTAGTCTCCATTTAGTACTAGGTAACCAAATTGACCTGCATAACAGGAGGTTGTAACTCCTTCCAGTGGCTGTGACCTGTGAGTGGAACTTGTATTTTGAGAACCCTCTCTCAGAACCTGAAACCATCTATACTTAAACATTCTCCTACAGAAGTAGGGCAGGAAATATTGATTTAGATAAAGCGCTATCAATCCTAATAATTGGGATATGGTCCCCTGATCTACACTTATCTAACAGACAGATGGGAGTTCGACATCACTGAAGTGAAGATTGGCAGGGATGCCGGATCAGTGATTCTGCACCGACAATGAAACCGGATCATCAATTCTGTGCTTCACCGGGAAGCCAGATCTACATTCCCATGGTTGACGCAGCATGGAAACGTGAGTACCATTCTTAATATTAGGTTTAGGGTTGGAGTTAGGGTTAGGCTGCATTTGGAGTTAGACTTGCGGATAGGGTTAGGGTTAGGCTACTGTTAGGGTTAGTTTCTTAACTGACTTAAGAATGCCAAAGGCAGCCTTATCTTCCGGTGTGTATGTATCTTCTTAAGTTGCTAAAGAACAAACGTACTTAGCAAACCGCACCTTGTCTGCCCCATTTAAATGCCTCCTCAAACCCACTTTTCTTAACTTCCTTCTTAACTTTTCCTAGCATGCCCCTTTTTACTTATCTTATTAAGAACGGTTTTGTGAATTGCTCTTAAGGGATCACCATTCTTAAAACCTACGTAGATTGTGTAAATAAAGGTACCACCCATGCACAGTTAAACTGTTCCTAAAAATATGCACAGAGGACCTGATTCACATTTAAGAGCGATTTAGGTGTGGGAAGATCCGCACCTAACTCTTCCAGTTCCCAACTCCCCTCCCCCACCCCGTTTTTAGGTACCTTATGGCACTTATGAGTGCCATAGGGCTACCTTATGTCTCCGTGCGATTTTCGTACTATGTTCGACTAATATAAATCCCTCCGCCCTCCCACTTCTACCTAAGAACGCCCAAGATGTCATTACGCCACCTCTTTCAATGTAAATTGCTGCGTACCGTCTTTAAAGACTGCAAATACTCTATCTACGTACCGACCTGCTACGTAGATAGAGTAAATTACCTACTATGCATGCTTAAGTTTGAATCAGGCCCAGAAATAGCAACAGCTTCTTAACTGTAAATCTGGTCCTTTGTGTCTAGGTGTAATCTGATCATTAGAAATTGGCAAGAACTGCAGTGTGGGAGCTGGCCCAAGTACTGAAATCTTCCTCCACAAACACACACAAGAGCTTCACACTCTGCTGGAATTATTATTGCTCAGATAACAATCACAGATGACCGTGTCATGAATTCTTCTTGAGAAGTATTTCTATTGCAATTTTTATCACATCTTAATCCAAGAAGATGTATTATCTCTGAACAATGTAAGCAATCTGAGCTGTAAATTAATTTTTTATTAATATTGGCCCTGATTCAGAATTAGGTGCTTTAAGGGAGGTAAGCAAGTCTCTTGCGTAAGTCTTCTGGGCAAGAAACATTGGCGTGCGTATCGTAACTCTTTCCATATGAAACTTTGTTGCGTAAGGAAGAAGTTCTCTGGAAGGGTTCGACCCTTCACTTCTGCATACCCTCCAGACACAAGGGGTTAGGCATGTTATTGAAGGGCCGGGGGCGGAGAGCAGCAGTTCTGCACGAATCTGTGTCCATGTGGAGAAGTTAAAGTAAATCATACCAAAAAAGGCTAGAGGAACTAAACATGTATAGCTTGGAACAGAGAAGGGGGATATGATAGCAGCTTCCAAATATATCAAGGGTAGTGACCGGCTAGAGGAGGGGTCATTTTTCAAAGGAAGAGGTGTATTAGAACACGAGGGCATGAATATAAACTGGAGGGTGGTAGATTTAGAGAAAATATGCAGAAAATTTCTTCACTGAAAGGGTGATAGATAAGTGGAATAGCCTCCCATTTGAGGTGGTTGAGGCTAACACAGTAGAACAGTTTAAACATGCTTGGGATAAATATAAGGATATCCTAAATCTCAAACTGGGTAAACCAGTTCTAGGGTCAGTATCCTGGGCAAACTGGACGGGCCATGTGGCTCTTTACTGCCGACACTTTCTCTGTTTCTAGGGTTCTGGATACGTAAGTGTCCAGAACTCCATCCGAAAGAGAGGAGTGACAAGGACATGCACACCCCTTTTCGGTGCTGACTTACAGTTATCTGTGCACGCAGAAGTTACACGGAGATCTGAATCAGGCCCATTGTGTGTATGTAAGTGTTACTTCAATGCTGGATCTCCAGGAAACCTGTTTAGTTGAGATTTTTTTGGGTCTTGAAACACAGGTAATGTTCCATTGCTCACAGCAGTGGCTGTAATGCGTGCCAGTGAATATGCCCACAGGTCTAGCCAGGATGTGATGTAAGGCTGTTTGACCAATATTTATAATTACCGCAACTAATAATAATGTGTGGCTTTTTATATATATCTCTTTCATTCACATTGCTACCAAAAATTACATGACTGTGTAATGACCACATATTAACATGTAAAATTAGGTATTTATAGAGTTGTAACATAGTTGGTATAGTTTCCAAGCAGAATTTATAATGAATGGGAGAAAGACTTTCCCCTACCCTCATAGTAATAAACTAGTTTGAAAAAGCTGTCTGGAAATTTGAGAGATGGCTGTTGTACTGGGCTCATAGGGAAAGGTCCCATATGTATATGTATTTTCCTCTCTCATCTTTTTAAGTGGACAACTTGCACAATCGGTGGCTGTCCAAATACTTGTATAAAAACTGTATATGGAGTGTCTATAATGATAAAATGTAACTTTTATTTAGAAATTTTAAAAGCGAAAATTGGTATAAAATGAAATGTATAGATATTTTCTATACATTTTATCCCAATACTCGCTTTTAACATTTTTAAATAAAAGTTACATTTTATCATTATAGACACTCCATATACAGTTTTTATACAAGTATTTGGACAGCCACCGATTGTGCAAGTTGTCCACTTAAAAAGATGAGAGAGGAAAATACATATACATATGGGACCTTTCCCTATGAGCCCAGTACAACAGCCATCTCTCAAATTTCCAGACAGCTTTTTCAAACTAGTTTATTACTATGAGGGTAGGGGAAAGTCTTTCTCCCATTCATTATAAATTCTGCTTGGAAACCATACCAACTATGTTACAACTCTATAAATACCTAATTTTACATGTTAATATGTGGTCATTACACAGTCATGTAATTTTTGGTAGCAATGTGAATGAAAGAGATATATATAAAAAGCCACACATTATTATTAGTTGCAGTAATTATAAATATTGGTCAAACAGCCTTACATCACATCCTGGCTAGACCTGTGGGCATATTCACTGGCACGCATTACAGCCACTGCTTTGAGCAATGGGACATTACCTGTGTCTCAAGACCAAAAAAAATCCTATTTCACCAAAAGAAAAGTAATGCTTGTTTGTATTGGGCACTCAGAGGCACTTATATGGAGTGTCTATAATGATAAAATGTAACTTTTATTTAAAAATGTTAAAAGCGAGTATTGGGATAAAATGTATAGAAAATATCTATACATTTCATTTTATACCAATTTTCGCTTTTAAAATTTCTAAATAAAAGTTACATTTTATCATTATAGACACTCCATATAAGTGCCTCTGAGTGCCCAATACAAACAAGCATTACTTTTCTTTTGGTGAAATAGGAGATGTCTTATATGCAGTCAAGCTAAAGTTCCTATTTTAGGACTGGATTCACAACCCTGAAACTTTTTTTTACATACGTGCCTATTATTCCGATTATAGCTACTACGCATGTGTAGTAACTATTTTACGCTATCTACGTAGCGTTTTGTGTACATAAAGACCTATGTACACAATCTACATAACGAAACGCTACGTAATTAGCGTAAAATAGTTACTACTTAGCTATAATCGGAAAAATAGGCACATAAGTAAAAAAGTTTGGGGTTGTGAATCCGGTCCTTACTGATTAAACGGTCTGTGACAGCACAGGTCATACATGCAGGGTGACTGCTGTTTGACATAGGTGAGAGTGATATCAGCAGTCTGGAATTTTACCCTGCACCGATGTACATAGTTCAGTGTCTCTGTCAGCCATGTGGGCAGATCAAGATAAAGGTGAGCAGATCAAGTTAAGGTGAGCTCAGCACACAATGAAAGGCTACCTCTGTGGTGACCAAGTGACCAAAGAATGAAATACAAAATTTGTTTTACTAGTGGGGGAGGGAGGGGGGTTCATGCATCACCCTCCCCCGCTGACCCAGATACGCCCCTGGTTTTCATACTTGATAATGAAAAAAGACAAATAGTTTCTTGTAAACAACATTTGTAACAATTTACCTAATTATAAAAAATTTTAACTTATTAGTTGTCCTAGGGGGTTTCCATATTAGGTGTCCACGTTGTCCACATGACATGCTTGCAATGTAGTACGTCTCTGGTTTTCCTTGCATTCGTACAAAAACAGATACAGTGTTATGGTTCATCAGTAAATTCCCACAACCAGGACGGCTGCTGCTTTTGTCTACGCAGTTGTACAGAAGATCAATTTGCTTGTAAACAATTCTTCACTTATAGGCATATGCAGACTGAGACTTGACTTCCTGCCAAGGGTCAGATTTAGAACTTGGCAGCTTTAAACAGTCAAACATTTCCTTGATGAGTCCTTTGGGGATGGTAAATGGGAAAGAACAGTTTTTGCATTCAACATCAGCATCAGCCTAAGTTGCAGCAAATGAGCTATGTTTGTAAAACATACTGTCATTGGAGCAAATTATAATCACCTCTCATTGGTCCTAAGACACATCTGGTTTTACTGTTGTGGGCCATACGGCCACCCGAGCTAAGTACGGCCAGCATCATAGCGGGGAGTGCACTCACCGCTATCGGTAGTAACTTACGTGTCCAGATTCCTACACTAACTTTTACGATCAGATAGCTGATCTTAACGGGACTTCCTTCGGCCCGTCCCTTAATTAGCATGTCTATCTCCGCCTTTACGGCACAGATACGACGTGCATAATGTGGGGAAAGCCCGCTTTTCATGAGAGCCAGCGTACATACGTCAGCCTTGCGTACAACTTTCAAAACGGGAATTAGGTATGACATGTACGTAATTCCTCTGTTGGCCGTATCCCAGGATCTGGGCCAGACTGAGCCATATAATGCATTATGTATGGGACATAGTGGTGTGCAAGCACAGGGCCTTCATTAAAACACTTAAATGGGAGAGCCCACATCTACTTGTATTACTTAGATAAGTTTCCAGGAAAAAAATATCTATGTCTAATAATTCTCCTAAATAACCCAGTCATCTGTAATGGAATTGTTTCCAGTAAAGGCGTAGACCAGGCAAGATGCGTACAGTATATATGCAAGAGGGAGAGGGGAGGTACTGAAATGGTACTGTAACAGTGTGTTTCAGCCCTTACCCTATCCAGACTTCTGCGGCAAGCCCATTTTACATGGGGATGGTGTTGAAATATGAATGTAGGATGATTCATAAGTTTGTGCATGCAAGAGGATTGGTTCCCCCCTCACAAGCATGCATGAAAAGGTGGACACAGTGGAGATCCAGCTTCAGCTCTGTGCTCTGAGAGAAGTAGATGTGAAGATCTGGATCTGGTCCTCGGCGTATTCAAAGGAAGGATAAGGTGCGTTTTACTAGACTTTGTACCGATTCCAGAATTAATGCTAAATTCCATACGTTAGCCTCCACACTTCCTGCACCCCCCTTGTATGTACTGGCCTTCTACATTGAGAACCCTATTTTAAGTTTTCCTATGCCACACATTCAGGAAGAAAATTTCCACAACATTCAGCTGTGCTCCGATGCATTTATTAAAACAGACTATAGAAGTGAATGGAACAAGTCTTCACATTTTATTGTTATCTTTAGCTGAGTGTGAATCAGGGTGTCTTTAGAATATAGCTTATAGTCTTATTTAAACCTCCATTCTCTTATCTAAAGAAGGAAAATAAGGAACTGTTAGCAGGGGTTGAAAGCGAGACCTGGTGCTGCCCTTTACCCATTTCACAGCAAAGAAGAATTAGCATTTTGATCCTGAAATCTTCTAGTAATGCCATGGATGCATACAGGGCCGCCGTCAGACGTTGTGGGGCCAGGACACATCCGCGGGATGTGATGTCATCGGTGATGGCACATGGGGGCGGGGCCCTGCAGACCTATGTTAACTGCTGGACGATGCGCAGGCAAGTTCTTTCCTGCACATTGGCCCACTAATGATCATCAGCTCTGATCTCTGATAATGGCCCTGGATGCTTAGTGTACCATGAGCCCATTATGCAGAATACATTATTGATGATGTAGGCAAGGCATACTTACAAACTTTGTAAAAAAATAAACATAAGGAAAGGTTAAGTTGCAATTTGACTGCTGCTACAAGTTCACAAAACCAGAGGGCCCAGCAACTCTATACAAATATTGGAAGTGATAGTGAGCAGGTGGCAACAACTTCTCACTATAACCCAACTTTTATATGATTCAAATTTGAATCATCTTTTGTTTCATAATGGGACCTATAGTAACTACTGTGTGATGTAATGTTACCTGGAGTACTACTGTGTATCATAATGTGACCTGTATTAAATGCTGTGTATCATAATGTGACCTGTATTAAATACTGTGTGTCTTAATGTGACCTGGAGGGGGCTACTCTGTGTGTTAGGACTGGATTCACACTTAAGAAGCTTCTACTTCTTAAGTGCCTAGCATGCGTAGTAGATCATTTATGTAATCTACGTTCCACTTAGGTATGGAGAGTGAGTACATATGGTCTTTAAAGACTGCACGTAGTAGGCTAAGAGGAAGGAGACGTACCAGTGCCGCCTTGGGGAGGTTATAGGTAGAATTGGGTGTGGGGAGGGATGTAGATTAGCCAGGGAGACATTCTCTGCGTATTTTCCTACTTAAGAAGGAAAATACAAACAGTAAGTTAAGGTCGCCTATGGCACTCTTAAGTGCCATTAGGCACCTAAAACTGGGGGGTGGGTTCGAGGGCTGGACAGGAGAGTTAGGTGCGGGTTGGCACGCATCTATCTCTCTCTTATGTCTGAATCTGGTCCATAATGTCTTAATGGGATCTGTAGTACGGTAACTACTGTTTGTCATAATGCGTCCTGTGATTACTGATTGTCATCATGTGACCTGGAAAAGGATACTGTGTGTCATGTGACCTTAAGTAACTACTGTGTGTCATAATGTGGACTGGAATAACTATATTGTGTCATATTGAAACCTGGAGTGTCTTTTGTGTTTCATAATGTGTCCTATAGTTACTACTGTGTGTCATAATTTAACATTGAGGAGAGACTTTGTTTTATAATGTAAGCTAGAGGGGCTAATGGGGTAGATCCAGAACTACGTTTGCCGTACGTTTATTTGCGTAGCATTTTTTTGTGCGCGTAAATTCGTTACACTCCCCTAGGCACACCCCTTGCACGTATGTATTTTGTCAAGATACGCTTTCCAAACCCTACCTTAACTTTTTCCAACTTAACCGCAGTCATACGCACACGTACGTATGAGCTAGACGAATTTACGCAGCTAAGCACGCCCAAACTGTACACTTTAAATACAACCCCCCGCCTACTTCACGTATTTCAGACGTATTTTGTTGTAACGTGAAATTGGCACGCCCACACGTAAGTATTTACGTGACACATATGTGAATGGCCCATACGTTCACAATAAGGCTACGTTAATGTGCGTATTTTCTATGGTGCGTAGTGCGTACAAAACAGTGATATTACGTCTCTGCCATGCGTAAATTTGCTCCGAAGCGTTGTTCTGGATCAGGCCCAATATGTGTAATAATGTGATCTGAAAAAATTACTGTGTCATAGAGTGGTCTAGAAGGGCTACTGTGTGTCATGATTTGACCTGAAAAACTACTGTGTGTCATGATGTGAATAGGAGGGGCTACTGTGTGTCATGATGTGAATAGGAGGGGCTACTGTGTGTCATGATGTGAATAGGAGGGGCTACTGTGTGTCATAAATTGACCTACAGGAGCTCCTGCTTGTCATAATGGACCAGATTCAGATTTAAGAGTGAGTTAGGTGCGGCCGGATCTGCACTTAACTAACCTGTCCTGCCCCAAAACCCGCCCCATTTTTAGGAGCCTAATGGCACTAAAGAGTACCATAGGGCTAACTTAAGTAACCGTTCACGGTTACGCACGGAGGTTCCCTTGCCGCTCCCTCCTCAGCTCCTTACCATGCCTCCCCGAGCTGACACTTTTACTTAAATTACTATATGCAGTCTTTAAAGCCTGTACATAATGAGTCTACAGGCATGCACAGGGCCGATGATACACAATGAAAATCTGAGCGTATGGGCCTTGAGCGTACCACCTTTGTAAATACGGTCGAGGCGACGTGCCTGGAATACGATTTTCGTAAATACACACCGAGGGCGGGGTAATGCATTTAAATCATACAGTATGGGCGCGCTAAGCGTCATAACTACGCAATGAGCGGAAACCCGCGGCTACGAACAGAAAAGTTAGGGTAGGGTTTGCTAAGCGTAAGATGGAAAGAGTAAGTACAAACAAGGGGAGTGTTTATGGGAGTGCAGCATAGGTACGCTGGCATAAATACACTACGCACATTAGCGTTTCATGAGTGTAGGTCTGGATCAGGCCCTATGTTTCTAAGTGGTACGTAGATTGTGTAAATAACCTTCTTCGCATGTGCACATAAGTAGCCGGAGCTTCTATAATCTGAATCAGGACCTGTAATAACTATTGTGTGTTACATTCTCATGCAGAAACAAATCCATAAACATTTAAAAGAAAAATGTTGGTGTTTTGAGCATTTATTCACTTTATTTAATGTAACTGTTCTATAACAATGTAGTCGAGCATTATCGTGTAATTCACATGGAAAGCATTTTATCTCCATTCAATATAAATATCCTGCAAAATGATGTTGGTTCAGAATGAACTGATCCATTTTTGCTTTTTCCCTGCATTAGGTTACAGGAAGCTCTGGTAAGATGTACACCTGTTATAAGGCCTGCCACTACTGTTCCTGTCCTGCTTTCTCTTTCTCTGTGCTCAGGCGACATGATAGCATGATGGTAAGTGATCTACATCAGGCACACCTGCTTATTACAAGCAACAGGTTGTAATAATATCCACACTACTACATGAAGGAAAGTGACACAACAATTACTCTTTAAGTGACCTCAATTGTTTGCAGTATTAAACTTGCAAAGTGTGCATTAACTTATAACTATATAAGCAGAAAAAAAACAAAACATTTAATATAAACAGCAATGCTTTTGTACTTTTAAATCTGTATTAATAGCGAAGGTTAAGCTTTTTGATCTATTAACAGGGTACTTCTGTTCTTTATCCTACGGTCCTTTAAATAGCAAGACTTAGTTTTACCACTTTATGCAGGGCCAAGGGTGAAGGGGGTCTAGTGTTCTCTAATTTAAAAATCTATTACTTTGCTGCCCATATTGCCCAGGTAATTAGCTGGGTTTCTTACTGTACAAGCTATACTACAAAATACTTTCTTCAGATACAGAGCTATTCCTTTTGGTCCCCTCTTCAGTATTTATTGGCATCCTCTAAGTTTCCCTATTGGTGTTAGAGGCCAGAAGGGTCTGGATTGCTTATCACTCTCTGCTGGGGAGCAAGGGCCCTGACATGAAAAACTCCATTGTGGCATAATCCAGCAGTCAGGGGCAAACATCTGGAGCCAGCATGGGGTGGTTTCCATGGGGCAGGTTTACTCAGGTTCTACAATCAAAACTTGATAAAAATTGGCGGAGGACTTTGAAGTTCCTCAGACCTTCTTCTTCCACTACCTACTGGAGCGTTCTGTGTAAGCAGTTTGCTGAGAGATCCCCCATGTTGGAAACATCCCAAATGCGGGTCCACAAAGGGCGCTATTTCTGCTGTATACTCTCAACTGCGGTTATGTATGGCCCTGGCAGGGCAGGATAGTCTTCGGGCCAAATGGAGAACCTGGGTCCCCTGGATGATGAGGAACAGAACAATATACTATTACCATCCCAGACGTTACTACACGCATAGGATATGCGTGGAGGAGAGGGCCGGAGAGACCACTGGGGATGCCCTGTGAATATGGTCAAGTGCATTATTATACAGCAGAGGGAGAACCAGTTTCACCCAGGGTCTCAAAATAGTATGGGGAATCCATCCAGGGAGACCAGACCTTGTAGAATTTGTGTATTGCCCTCCTGGAAGTATAAACAAATTTGTCATGACCAATAGTGTCGTTCACCAAAAAGATCCACTGGCCATGGGATGGGGGGATGTCGCCATCCATGCCCTGGCAACTATCACCTTGGCCAGAGTCATCAACAAGAAGAGGTATTTATATGTTACACCATTAAAGGTCTCCACCAGTGTTAAGCCAAAAAGGCAGACATTGGGATCAATAGGGAGGGAGATAGACAAGGTACGTAGTGCGGTATCGCCACACCGCCTTCCAAAAGCTTAGAACCATGGGGCAGTTACACAACAAATGCCAAAAAGTCTCAGACGGACCCCACACCCATGGCAACTTTCATCCAACCATTGATCCATCTTAACCAGCATTGTAGGAGTAATATACCCTCTATGAAAGATATAGAAATGGACCTTCTGCAGACGCACTGAAGATGTAGCATCCCTCAGGCGACCCTGCATATCCATCCAGCCCTCATCTTCCATAATTCCTATGTCCGCCTCCCACCGCATTCTCAAATTAACCAAGGCATCAGTGGAGACACCAGCAACCAACCTGGAATACAACATGGAGATGGTGCCTCTGTTTGGAGCCCCCTTCAACAAGGATTTAACAGGGGAATTTTCACATAAAGCGTGCCTAAGTTGAATATATCTATGTGATTGGGAGCAAGGGAGGGAAAATTTTTCTGTCACCTATTCACCTATAGGGAAACCTCTAATACCGTCATCAGCTCGAATCATACAAGCCAATAGCTCTATAGCAAGTGCAAACAGGGCAAGAAACAGGGGGCACCCCTGTCTCATACCCCTTTCCAGCCGAAACTGTTCACTGGTGTACCCCCCAACACACACTCTAGCAACCGGTGCGGAGTATAGTATTTGCACCCATTTAATAAAGGAATCCCCCAACCTGAACCGACGGAGGACCTCCCACAGATATATCCACTCTACAGAGTCAAAGGCTTTGGCCGCATCCAAGGATGCGACCGCCGCCTCCGACTCAACCCCTGGTGATAACTGAATATGAGCATACAAATGGCGTAGATTAATGTAAGTGGTCCTACCCGGAATAAAACCAGTCTGGTCCGAATTAACTATTTGGTCAATCACTATTTTAAACCTCAGGGCCAAAATATTAGCCAGAAGCTTAACATCTGTGGCCAGAAGGGAAATAGGGCGGTAAGATTCAGGGTACATCAAGTCTTTTTCTGCTTTAGGGATCACAATAATAAGGGCCTCGAACATAGAAGGGGGCAGAGTCTGCATTTGAAAAATGGCTGAGAAGTTCTCTAATAGTTTAGGGATAAAGAATGTTTGAAATTGTTTGTATACCTCCCCTGCGATGCCATCCTAACCTGGCGCCTTATGGTTCGGGACAGCAAACAGGGCGAGCTCCAGCTCCTTATCAGATATGGGAGCTTCAAGAAGGGCTCTAGCGCCCTGCTCCAGACCCGGCAGGGCAACCCCGTCCAAATATCCCCAGACCACATTTAAGTATATATTTGGCCATACCATGGACTGGTAAGTGCTTATGTAAGTGATTGAAATGACTTACTTGTGGGCTAAACCATGTTGATTGCAGGGGATTCATATATCATCTGTTGCAAACAGTATTAGAGTTGAAAGGTGATGTTTCCTATCCCAAGTCTAAAGTGTGATAGTAAAGCTGGTCCGAATCTGTGTGCAGTAAGCAATTAATAGTAAGCAAATATATATCCCTGAATGCAAAGAATACAATTAACTTGACTCCCCCTGCAATCAACATGGTTTAGCCCAGGAGTAATTTCAAGCACTTACTTAAGTCTGGATCCAGCCCCATGTTAGCAAAGGTATTGAATGCTAGATTGTATATGGCAGGTACTCCCCAAAAATTGCTAAATGGATAGTCCTTTTTAATGATACAATTACACAAGAAAAGTATATATACACTACCTGCAGTGCTCTTCCTGCTATTCACAAAATATGTCATTTGGAATGCAAACCTTCCTACTGTGGTTTAATCCCTTTTCCTCTTCCTCCTTTTTGTTTTCTTTCTTTTTTCTTTCTTACCTGTCTTTCCATTCATTAGCAACATCCCACAGGTCATCTACATTTGCCTCCTCTAGGGACAAAAAATTTGTATAGAAAGAAATTGTATTGTTTATAATTAACTAAATATACATGACACCTATCTTTAACACACTGACTTTGAAATTGTTAACCCTAAATAACAAGATTATTTATAAGATTATAATAAGATTATTATAACAAGAACATGGTTGGGCAGGGTTATTAATATATTTTTTAATGTTAGAAATGAAAAAAATTCTAATAAAAAATACATGATTAAAAAAAATCTGTCTTTGTAAATGCACACAATAGATTGCAGTAGCGTTTGTTTGTTTTTTTGTTTATGTTCAATTTGAATGAAAAAGTGTCCACTATTGTTATTTGTAAGCTCTGCAGTGTTAAAGCCTTGTGTGACCTATTTCTCCAGTAATAATGAGCGTTCCCAGTACAGTTGTAGATTGGTAAATATGATGCTAAGACCAAGACTCATGATAAGCTCTTAAAAAAAATCAAATCTAAGAACTTGTAACATGCTTGATTTCAGAACCTATAACTCTGAACAGTTTATAATATAAAAAATTGTTCTATAAACAACAAATAAAAATAAATGACATTTTTATTTTGAACCATTATATCAGGGTCGCCGACTCTCCCGGAATATATAGGAGACTCCCGAAATTTGGGCAGGTATCCTGGGAGCCGGCAAAGCTTCTGCAAGCCCCACCAGCCATCAATTATTACTGTAATCCCTAGCGTTATTAGGGATGTACAGGGCTTGATGATGTCATCAAGGCGCAGGGTATCTATGAATTGCCTTTGGCTGCCTGAACACAGTTATGGCAAGTGCCACTTTTATAGCCAGACAAATATTGACTAGATGGCAGTCATAATGGGGCTGATTCAGAGATGCGATTGCGAAAAGATCGCAAATATACACATCTAATGTTAAGATCCTAGCAGGTTCCAGCCCACTGCATAAAGAGTCACTCCCCTTGCAAACAGCGGTGGATCTTAAACTTAGACCACCATTGACTAGCCCTAACTCTGCGCTGTCATTTGGGATCTTAAGTGACCTGGTAGCGTTCATTTAAGATTCTAAGTGTCAGCCCGCGCCCACTTTCCCTTATTTCCCCTGCCTCCCCCCGCCCATTTCCATGCAAATCCTTAAGATCTTAAAGATTCGCTGCACTTAAGATCTTAAGTGCTTGCGTGCGATTCAAACTTACGCTCTTAGCGAATTTACGCTCCTAATCGCTACGTAGACGGCGTTGTACTATTACTACGCATGCGCAGTTTTGCGAATTTTCTAGGATCTTAAATATACGCTCCTAAGTGCCGTGGAAATCGTATCTCTGAATTAGGCCCAATATTTCTATATGGTCTATTTAGGCCTATCCATAGTGTTCTGGAGAGGTACATAGATATTTTACCCCTTCTTACCCTTTCTAATATTAAACAATGTTTCCAATATACTACGTGGTTTGAGCATAGAATGATCCTGAGCGATCAACTGGTATGAGATACCCTAATGGTTTATATCTAATATTATACCATCTAATTTCAAACAACTAAATTTTAATTATTTTAACTGCTGAGAACTCAACAACATTTATAATTGAGGGTTTTTTTTTTTACCTTTTCCCCTTGTGTTTGTTACTTTTGTTCACAAAAATGTGCATATTTATTTCC
>WWET01002917.1:127478-157091 GCA_011038615.1 Limnodynastes dumerilii | reverse complement strand
ATAAAAAAAGAAAAATAAGGGGGATTTGTATATTTGCTCTTTTATACATTTTCTATTTGTACTGTTAACTGTCTCAAATTCTTGTTTGTGTAAAACACTATTTTACTGTATTGTACAAATGCATTTTAATGATGCATCAATAAAAATACATAATAATAATAATTATAATTATAAAGCCTATATATACTATTTACCAGTCTATTTAACTATTGGACTATATTTAGAAATGAATTAGATTTTGTGCTTTGCCCTTAAACCTAATGTATTTTTTATCTTTTTTGTCTTAAGCATTATATCATGGCTTATTGGTTATTTTTATGCACTATGGTGTCTGGTTGATGTCATCCACTAATCAAATCATTTCTACCCATGTGTAGTAGTAAATAAACCTTTGCTGATCTGATCAATACAGACATTGTCTACTGTGAGGTATATGATTCTTGCATCAAAGTCCCTTCACTTATAACACTGTATTTGAACATTGAAAAATGGAATCTTCAGTTCATTAAGGTCATTTGGCTGCCTTCATTAACTGTTGTCATGGTAACAGGGTGAATAACTGCTCCAGTTATGTCAACCTACAATGTACTGGTGTCCATGAAAAACAGTCCAGCTGTACTATGTCATATGTCTGGAGCCTGACCAGGAGAGTCATGTTTATGTTTTCCAGTGGACCATGTATATTTAAAAACAAATCTATATATAACAGATGGCTTCCTTTTTACTGCTCCGTGAGGATGAGTAAAATACCACAAAAGACCCAAAAGTATGAGAACTAAATTCATTAGGATTCACAAGGAAGCCATGTCAGTGGTGATTTCCATTTATCTAGCTATCTTTAGCCAGTATGGAACTGTATATTCCCTAGCTGTGTTTTTACACATGTATTTATTTTGTATTGAGATCTTATTTCCTTCTTATATAATCCCATTTTATTACTCTACTACATAACACATGAAAAAGTTATAAATTTATCATGAGCAGGGTGACCAGTATAATCGCAATGAATAGTGTCACACCCATGTTACATGAACTTATTTAAAGTCTCCATTAATACCCATTACATTGTTTAGGCGCCAAATCCAATTAAATATTTATTCAGTCCTTCCCTGATAATCTTGTTAATCTGGGTGCACAAGAATATAATTATTTTTAGCAGTTGTGTTTCAGTGGATTGGTACTTCTGAAAAGCACACTTGTCTTAGTGTGGATAGAGCTTATGTACAGCCTGTGTTGTCTATTTGCTTGTCTTCAGCTATGACTCAGCCCATGAATCAAACCACTGAAGTCGCTGTCTAATTGGTAAAAAAAAAAATAATTGACCCTCATCTTTGCATAACGGATGGATCAGTTGTTAAATGGCCTTACAACGATTCTTTATCTTCATCTTTCATCTGCATTTTCCAATAGGCCACATTATGACCCTATTCATTGATCATTAATGGAAAATGTCATTACTTTGCTTGGGCATACTATCACTGCGTAAGATTCTAGTTACAGTCTTTGTGTACATTATTCACTGCAGTGTGTGGATAAGTCAGTGTGTCATGTTCAGCAGAAACTTGATCTATTGATAAGAACATTTCTATTACTTTTAAATATTTCATTTTTTTATTTTTAAATGAAATGTGTTCATTGCAACATCATACATAATAAATCACATCACATAAGGAAATACAAATCGTTACAATTCACAATTAGGTTTATATAGCAGAATCTCATCCACTCTTTTTGCCTTTGTAAAAAATTCAGTCACAAGCTGAGAAAAAGATTAACATATGGAAGCTGACACTGGGGAAGGAAAATAAATAAAGGAAAGAGGGGGAGTGAGGGGTGTATTGCATCACAAGTGTACTTGGATAGGGAGACGATTAAGTTGGCCACAAGAAGGTACACATTGTGGTAAGTGGTCCAGTGGTACTGTAAATGTTTTAAAAGGTAGATTTAGGCAGCTCTAACACAAAAGGGTAACTCTGCCCTAAACTTACTTTCACCTTATTTAAACGCTGACAAAATACATCTTTGTAGGATTTTGGCTATTTTCTTCCCACTTCAACACACCAATGTGATGGTAATTTATAAGACAGTTGTGTTGGAGGTATGCTAGGTATCCTATTTTTAAAAGGACTTGCCTGATTAATCATTGTTTATTCATTTGCCAGGGCAGCTGCATTAGTCACCAGGAATTTAGGCCAGGTAATGAAGACTAGAATAAGAGATATGTTACAGCAGTGAATATAATGTAATGAAATATAATGTGCTCCTTGGAGATCCTATTATGCGTTTCACATTTATCTGCTTAGTAATACATTCCTTTATCAGTAAACACCCGTGTGCAAAAGACTGCCTTAAGCTGGGCATTCACTGGAGCGAGTATTGGAGATCCACAGGTTAGCCAGGTTCTGCTATAGTGTATGACCAGGATTTTTTTTTTACCCTAACTGCGAAAAATGGTCAAAAACACTTGGGTCCAATCATTTCATCTTTAGACCTTCGATATCGCCAACAACTATCCAATAATACTAATCATGCCTCATTTCAAAATCATACAGACAATCAAATAAAAAAAATGTAAAAAAATGTAAAACAGATGTTTGTCAGCTAAAATTATTTCTGTTCAAATACTTCAATTAAAGAATAAATTATGTTCCACTTAAGGAATGCAAATAAGAGCTCTCGTATGAACTGTGTATTATTTGCCAGTCATAAACTAAATTGTATTGAACACATATTTACTCTGTTAGTTTAGTTGTGTCGTTTAGAGTATTCTTCAGGTCCCTTGTTACACATAGTGAGAATACCAGAGAAAACAAGGGTCACGGTTGCCATGGTGATAATAATGACAATGATACAGCCTCTAATGATAAGTTTAGCTGTATCATTCTGTTTTAAATTTAACAATAATATTTAATTTTTCAATTACATCATGGGCTCTTTAATTATTATCTAGCCATACTTAACAATTTTCCACTTGTGTTTAAGTTTGCAACGTTATGTCCTTTTGGTGATTAGTAATATTCCTACAATTAATTGTTCTCTTTGATGAGCACTTCCTATACATGGGACTTCAGTGCAGTAGCGTTGATTATTGACTAACTCCTTGCAATGATTAAACGAAGGAATACAAATGCTTTTTCCTTGTCCATATATGAAGGAAATATTCCTTTATAACTATGTAACAGTGGACATAGTCTCCCATGGAAGTTAGCGGGTTGGATAGCCTTGCAACTTGCATGTTGCACTGACCGGACATATCACATGGGTAAACATAGCCGAGGATTGGCTGATACAAGTATAAAGGAGGTATCAGCTGTTCTCTAAACTGCCTTTGCCTTGAGACAGCTCACGCGAAACGCGCGTCGGCAAGCCCAGGTGCGTGCAGTGTTTCTCCTCCCCGCAACCAACTAATCCTCCACGTTCACGTGCACCGAAGCAACGGTAAGACTGTTCCATTTTCCTACCCCAATACGTAGGGACCGACAGGGCTCCTTTGGGAGTGAAGAGCCGCCGTGAGGTGGTTTTTTTATTTTCTTTATTGTTTTCCAGTTGGAGGGCTAGGTTAGGCCACTATTTGGTCTTCAATATATTGGGTGTAATACATATATGGACCAGTTATATAACGGCACCTTTCTACTTATGGAATGACCCATTAATCCGTCCAATAAATCTATATGTATTATATTGCTTCTTATGTGCAGTGACAATCATATTGGGAGGTTTTATTTGAGGGGCCAGACTATCTTCGTACAAAACGCACGCCCCTTGAGCGAAAAATACGCTGAAAATACGCTCGCTGTTCACTCATGTCCTTCGGTCAACCGGAAGTTGTCATACTGCACATGCGTAGTGCGGTTTTTTTCACGAATTTCGCTTACGATCGGCGTACGATCGCTTGCGGCCGTAGCTCTGGATCAGGCCCATTGTCCCAAAATTATGAAAAAAGAAAAGTTTATGTCAGCTGGTATGGGTGTGAGTCTCTGGTTAGAACTACCGTTTTATACTGGCTGTGAAACCAATTGCTTCTGCCTTGCCAAGGAGAAGCAATCGATCAACCGAAGGAAGATGCAGCAGCAAATGGTGAATATTTATGTAACCCTAAACTTTATCCTAATCCTTACCCTAACCCTCTCCTCCCTGCAGCCTGACCCTAAGACTCCCTTCCCCTCAGCCTAATCCTAAAACTCCTTTCCTCACAGCCTAAGCCTAAGACTCCCTTTTTCTCCCTGCATCCTAACCCTAAGACTCCCCTGCCTGAAGCCAAACCCTAAGACTTCCTTCTCTGCAGCCTAACACTGCTCACCTTTGTCTGTCCATCTGCTCTGTCCTGCTCCTGTGTCTCTCCTTGCTGCTCTCCCCGTCTGTCCCTCTGCTCTGTCCTTTTCCTGCTGCTGTGTATGCCCTCCTCTGTCTGTCCTTAAGCTGTCCTGCTCCTGTGTCACTCCTTGCTGCTCCCCTCTATCTATCTCTGTGCACTGTCCTGCTCCTGTGTCTCTCTTTGGTGCTTTCCTCTGCCTGTCCCTCTGCTCTGTCCAGTTCCTACTCCTGTCTCTAGCTCTCCTCTTTTATGTTCTCTGTGCTTTGTATGTCTCTGTACGCTTCCCCCACTCTATCTCTTCTACTGAATCCTGAAGATCGCTGGAGCTGCTTTTTTGTAGATATGTTCTGTTAGGGTTGTGGGGCCTGATCCAGACCTACGCTGATGCACTGTGCTTACAGCGTATTGGCATGCACTCCCCCTTGACACTCCCCCCTGTCCCTGCGTATTTACCCTCTCTTATGGAGGCTGAAGGCTACCCTAACTTCAGCCGGCGTAAACAAGGGTAAATACGCTGGGACCGGATTACACTACTTCCCCGCGCCTACCTACACTAACCTTTGCGTAGTAACGGCGAGGAACTACTGTTACTACGCTGCTACTACAGACGCCGTAGGCGTAGTTACGCCGGCCAACATTTGCCCGGCGCGTGCACAGATCGCCTTTTCAGCCGATCTTGCGCTTACGCCTGGCGTATTAATGACGGGCTTTGTAGGTCTGGATCAGGCTCATGGTTACTATTAGACTTGGGGTTATTCTAAAGCCGAATAAAATAGTTTTGAAATTAATATATTTAATTTGACAGTTGTCAAGTGATTAACTTCCCTCTATCTGACTGGGTGCTTAAGTTAAACTTGAAAGCCCTTTAGTTCTGAATCCTGAAATAATTTCCAATAGTCACTTTGGGGCATCTGTGAAAAAAAAAACCATTACAGTAAGATACGCCATATCTGTCCTTGGGGCAGATCCTCATCTACGGCCGACGGGAATTATACAAGCTGCTTGAGTATTTCCAATCTAGTAACGTGCACATGCGCACAAATGTTATGTTAGCATACCGGCACTTTGTTATTTTGTTACATTTAAATTAGGGATCGGGGCAGGGGAAGGCCACAGACCTAGTCGTAATTTTTAAGACACATAAGTGTCCAGATTTTACTACCTTTTTCCAAGGAGTGCATGGAGTCCCCTCACACTACAGGCTTAATATAGCAGGACCTTACCTTTAGATTACACAACGTCCCCACTTTAAACTGAGGACAGCTCAGAAATCTGGATAGAGCATAATGACCTAAGCACGCTTGTACTGTATAATATATCCCCCCTCGCCTTGTGTACCTTAGCTTCTACCCTGCCATGAGAAAGAAGGAAAGATTTCCAGCACTAAAGCCTGAAGACTCGTATCCATGCTGGAAATCTGCTTTGCACACAAGTGCGGTTACAAAATGCAGGCTTTTTCTGCTCCCAATAAGAGAGAAATGCCCCCTTCTGCTAAGTCTGCATCCAGTCCACTCTAAGCAGGCAGGTGCCTAGGTGACTGCATTAAGAGCAGGCTGAGCTATTTTCTATCATTGATGACTGAATATTAAACACCTGTTTTGATCCTAACAATCAACTATAAAGGATGTTTTTATATTTTGCATCTTGATCAATATTTTATTGTTTTATTACTTTCAGTGTAAACATATCCTCGCAGTCTACCTCAGCCAAGCCATAGGAATCTGCCAGGATCTTGTTGTATCCGATAAACAGATGGTTGATATTCTACTAGCAAAAGAGGACTAATACCACATAATGACGGGCAATGAGTTCTGTGACTGCTGCGCAATGGATTTTGCTGGGACCATCAAGTTTAGTACACAGACACTATCGAGATACCTGTACCTAATCAGAATGTGCATTCAATTAGATTTAGGTCTGGATTTCTAAGTTGCCATTTATGATATACTGTACAAAACATCTTATTACCCCAGTGTGATTCAATGGATAACGCAGCCCACAGGAAGGAGCTGACATTTTCACATTAAACCATCGTCTGACCATTTCCAGTTTTTTCAATTAAATAAAAAATGTTGTCCTAAATACTGCTTCTTTCAGCCTTATTTATATCTTAAGTCACCAGAGTAAATATACATCTATTTTTTTATTATTACAAATTATTACATAATTCCCTTTATGTGAAGCATTTTAACAAGAACTTTTATCAGTATTATATGGCACCTGTTCATTTAAGTAGAGCTAAAATACCCATCAAACCTCCATTATGCAGAGAATCACTGAAACACCCTCATAAAAGCCTTTAGGGCTTTACCCTATAACATCTATCTATATAAAAGCCATTCTGCTACTCACCGTCATACACATGCGCAGTAGTGTTCACACGTTGGGACGCTACTGCGCATGCCCAACGGTGAGGGGCAGAAAAAACACTTTAAAAAAACCAAAACACACACACATTCCCCCTTCCCCCTGTGAGTCCCTTTTACTTACCTTTAGCAGCTGCAGGAAGCTCCCAGTATCGGGACCCGCCGTTGGCCACAGGCCTCTCCTTCCTGTCTGCACTGAAGAAGTTCTTCCTGAATGCAGAAGTTAGGTGCAGAATGCGGAGATTGTGGCAGCGGATGAGGGACCCGCTGCCGCCATCTCCACATTCCGCACCTTAACTCTGCATTCAGAAAGTTCCTGACACATTCAAGATGGCGGTGGGGGTCCTTAGGAAGGACCCCGGCCACCATCTTGGATGTGGCAGGAACTTCCACAATGCAGAGGAAAGGTGGAGCTGGTGGCAGGGGGTCCCTGCTCTGCTATATAACAACAGGGACAGGCCGTGGAGACACATGGCGGGGGATACTGGGGGAGGGGGCTGGAGACATGATGGGGATACTGGAGATATGATGGGGATACTGGGGGGCTGGAGACATGATGGGGATACTGGCGGGGGGAGAAATGAATGGGCAATATTTTTCCATTCTTTATGATGGGTTTTAGACTAGTCTGTTATAACTATCACTTACCCTTAAACATTCCTTTTTATGTGATTGTGAGTGACTTACAAAACCACCCAAAAAACCCTCTTTACCTACTAAACTAAGCAGGAATCATAAATCTTGTTCATGTGAGAAGAGAAACCACTTGCTACACTTTGATGGTCCATTCCAAATAGCTGCTAATGCTGTATGACCTCCAAGGGCCAGATTTACTAAGCTGCGGGAAAGGAAAAATGGAGATGTTGCCCATAACAACCAATCAGACATTTTCTAGTAGGAAAGTGAAAACTGGAATCTGATTGGTCGCTATGGGCAGAATCTCCATTTTCCTTTTCCACAGCTTAGTAAATCTGGCCCCAAGTGTCTTATAGAGCAAATCAGATAGGACCAAAAAAGGGGAGGGTTTCCTATCACTATTATCAGCGCATACGCGGAGGGTAGTTAGAAGGTATTTTCTATGACTTCTGCTCTACACAAGAGAGACAGCCATTTGGTGAGCTTAAACGATTGCAGGCACCAGTGACTACTTATTTATTTATTCTATGCAGTGTATAGACTGTTTCCTAATTTGTAGGTTAAAACATATACCTTTAATATCATTAAAACAATTAAATAAGGAACAGAAAATATATACCGGTAATTAAAACAGGAAAATATTAAAATACATCGTACAATATAAATGTGGGTTATCAAGCTGAAAAATTATGAGCTTATTGTGACCTTTTGATAGAAAATATACTGTATGAACGTAATATCTTTGGACTGGATCCAGAATTGAGTACTCTGTGCATGCATTCTGCGCATGGGTGAACATGGCGGTTTCAAATATTACACAAAGTAACCCATTGCGACAGTGTAGCGTGGCAACCCTTCATGCGTACAGCTTGGCTAATCCCTTTACATATGATCCTCCATTATGAACGAGTCTCTTACACAGAGGCAAGTGTGTGCAAAAGTTAAGGTAGGGTTAAGGGCACGGCAATTGCTAGGGAAGAGCACTACCTTTGCGTGTACAGGAATCTAGGATCACACTTAGCTTTTGTTGGGCTTACTTAGGTCTGGATCCAGTCCTTTATTAAGGGTGTGTTAATTCTTGCATCAATACCATTCATTCTTAATAAAAAAAGGTGTTCAGCTCATTCTTTAAAATAACTATTAAATTAAATATTTAGCTATTTTAATGACATTTTTCTGTTCCTGATATCGTGTTAATGAGATTAATAAAGGTATATACTTTAACCTACAAGTATAGCAAATAGTCTGTGCTTGCCCTACATAACCTTGATTTTGTTAATAAAATATATTTATACAGTTAGGTGTGATTGTAAATATGGAGAGTGTGGCCTACAAACATTGATTAAAACGGCTGTATGTGTGTATAGAGCTTCCAAAATGTGAAAAGTGTGGTAATAATAATCACAAATGCCATTTTTATAGTGAGGTTTTTTTTTATGTAAAATCATTATTCGTTTTTATACAAGTGTCAATAAACATTACATCCATGAACTAGAGGTTTACAGTTAGATACACAAGGGGGAAGGGATTTCCAGACAATGTGGAACAGAGTGTTTCTGAACATATTTACTTACATCACAACTTGAGAAAGACCAGTTTGCACATAGCCAAGGCTAAGGTAAATCTAAAATCCCCCATATAAAGTCCAATCCACAGAACCACATGGGAGAAAACAGATTACTTAGATTGGGTGTATCTTGAAAATTTGGCCTAATTAGTTGGAGAGAAGATTAGTCACATTACATTATGCTCCAGTAATTAATACTAATGTACTATTAATAAGCTAGGGAATAGAATGGATGTTTGGAAAAAGGAAGTCTCACTCTTAAACGGTGCATATTATTGAGTGCTATAAAGTATAACAGCTGAAACACCAGCAGGCACTGTTTTTATATAACATCTCTTTCTCACTATGTATAAATTGTGCCTTTCTTGTCACTCATGTTAATGCATTAAAATCTCTTGCATACCCTCCAACATGACCCATTCCATTAGGTACAAAATACTCTGCTCCTCAGTTTCCTAATGTCAGTTACTATGGTAACCTCCTTTGTTGAAGTTTTTTTTTTTTTTAAATTAAACCAGGTGATCTAATGAAATGGGTCATGTTGGAGGGTCTGCTCTTGTATTATGTTTCAGAATGTTTAACTGTAATTTTATCATTCTCACAGAGACAGAATGTATTTAAATCAGGGGACCCCACAGAAAAACGTTAAATAGCCCAAAGGAGTTTTTAGAGGGAAACCCTTTCCTCAGTTTGATAGCGCAGCCTCTCTTCTACTTTCTCCACTCCTGCCTGTCACACCATAGCCATGTATGTATACTTTATTTAGGAATATATGTTTAAAGAAATGCCTTTTTTTTTAGGGATCATTCTCAATGGAGGTTAATGGAATTATAGCCAATGGCTCCACATATTGTAGGCAGCCATTTTGTAAACAGATTGAATAGTAACATGAATCCTTCCATTAGGTACAATTTAATCCGCTCCTGAACTTCCAAGTCACTCACCTGGTTTAAATGAATTAACTGATATTTAAAAAAAACTCTTTTGCCTCGTCAACAAAGGTGGTTACCATAGTAACTGGCAGTTGGAAACCGAGGAGCATTCTGTACCTAATGGAAGGGGTCATGTTGGAGGGTATGGAATATGCCATGAGATCACACCACAGCTTAGGGTGAGGGATATCATCACATTTTAACCAATGGGCTGCATTTTTATGAGCAACGGAAAGCATAACCAAGCCTGTCTTTTTTTGTTGTAGGCAATGGTTACACAATCAGAAAGAAATCTGTTTCTGTAACAATGTTTTGTGTCTAATGGCCATTACATGTGTCTATAATATTAACCTGTCAGATCCAACTTTTCTACTGTAGGAGTAGAAAGTGGAAAGTTTAAACCTTGGAATGTAATAGAGGAACAAAAGAAAAGCACATTATTTATAAAACTGAAGATAGTGCTGTGTAGTTAATGTTCTATGTTATTAGGTCTAGCAAATGTTTCTGGGTCCCTTTTTTTTTTTTAAATTAAGATTATTTCTCTACAAGAACCTGGTCTCCGTTACCTCAGCCCTCACTCAGCTGACAAGTGAATGTCTGCAGTCAGGTAGGACTCCTGTCCATATCTGCAGTTAGCTCAGTTATAGGTCCGTCACTGACCTGGTGTTTTAGAAATGTGTATGAAATGCCTTTATAGTTAAGAACTTTATTAATGGAAGGTTGTTGCCCTTTAGCAGGGTTTACTAAACTCAGTCCTCAGAGGGCGCCAACAGTCCATATTTTTCAGATATCCTCACAAAATCACAAGTGATATAAAATAGAACCTGTGACGCTTTTAAAACGTGAAAAGGCTTCGTACGGCCGACGGTCGTACCCAGTGTAGGGTATAGCCGCCGTAAGCAGGGACTTTACTATGGGAGTGTTAGGGGCGTGTATGCTGATACGCCCGAGCGAACGTTCGCATTCGCCAGTCGTGCGAATTTTCGTAGCTCTGGATCAGGCCCAAAATCACAAGTGATATAAAGTAGAACCTGTGACGCTTTTAAAATGTGAAAAGGCAATAATGAACACACTTGTGCTCCATCAAGGAGACCTAGAAAACCTGCACTATTACTGCTGCATGAAGACGCTTTGGGAACCCTTGCCCTACAACAAATGTTGCCAAAGAACACAAGACAGCAACATACAGTAAATAGGTGTCCTCTCTCTCGTCTATCCCAGTATGTTTCTGTAGCCTTTCACCAAATAAGAGGACACCCCCCTCCCAAAAACAAACATTAACTTACAGCATTGTAGTGCAGACCCTCCAACATGACCCATTCTATTAAGTACAATATAATCCGCTCTTGAGAATTTCTTTGGTATTTCAAGTATTTTTCCTCCCTTGTACTTTTTGTGTTTTTTTTTGTTTGTTATTTTTTCTTTTATATGTACATTTCTACTATTCCTTTTTTATTGCAGATAATATAATAATTTTTATCTTGGAAACTTATGGTCTAAGACATTGCCGAATGTAACTGCAAATACATTCCAAACAAGGTGTATGTAATAAACTATTAGTGTATCAAGCATTGGGCAGGCTTCATTTTACAATACCTAAGGTGCAAATAAGGAATTAATGATTTGCAGCAATTATGGAGTTAAGTGCATCTGTCCCCTGCACACAGTGAGGTAGCCATTTTGTGCCCCAAGTCAATATTAATAAGAAAATGCCGTTGATTAAAAAAACACTGATGCCACAAGGGCATGGTGCATAGAAGGATGGTCACTAGTTTACAATAGCAAATTGACTGCATACACGTTTTTGGGCATTACTTGAACACTTCCACTATGTATAGGCAAAGGTTACATTATAAAAGGCCTCTCACAAGGCAGCATTATTGGATGTAATATGTCAAATTGACACTTTAATAAATAAAACAAAAATCTGTTACTATAGATCCTTTGTACTATATGCAGTACACAACACATAACAGCCTATATGTAAATTGCCTTCTGGCTTATAGAAATAATGTTAGTGCTTATACGGGTACATAAAAATAAGCCTAGTAGCAAAATGCTGAACCATTCACAACATTGTTACATATTGTTTAGCCTAAAACAATGACTCAAGGCAAGGTGGTTTTCGTTTAAAAACAAAAAAAACAAACAAAGTCCTGTTGATCTGAGACATTATATAGCTTCTTTATAATATGAATGCATTTTATATGTGCAAAACCTTAATAACAAAGACATCACAAGATCAGAAACATTTCTGTGTGTTACACTTTTCCAGAAAAGTCCACTGATATTACATTGAAGTCTTTCCACTGTTGAAAAGATTGACAACAACACGCATTGTATAGTTTACAAGGTAACAATGTCACCAGTTCATAGGTGCCATTATAAATCACATTACAAAGGCTGTTTAACACGAAATGTCTGCAATTCCTCTTTTTTTTTTTTTTTTTTTTTACATTTTATGTAAAATAAATTTATATTTAAAAACCATATTGATACCAGTAAGACATGTTTGTGAATTTCCTGGGAATGTACATAAGTTAAACCAACATATCCTTTATATAAACAGTGTAAAATTCTGCATTTTTACCATTAAAGTGCAAAACAGTACAGTTTAAAAAATAAAAAAATAAAAATCACAGTATTTAAATAAAAGATCTCTATAAAAAGGTAACATTGAAATGTCATTTTAGGAATTAGACTGAACTGGGTGACCTTCTCTTTCAAACAGTCTCCTCTCAAAATCTTACAAATCTAGCACTGAATAATTCCCTAAATGGAAACATAATAGGAATGATACAGTTTGGTGCATAATCAGTGCAAAGTGTGTGTATTCCCTCTATTGCATGAGGTGTCCTTATGGGATTTCTTAAGTTAGAGGTCACCTTTGTCTTTGAGTCATTGTGTCCCCTTTGAATATTACCTTTAATGACTTACTTTTTATTTTTAACACATAAAAACAGATCATAATGTTAGGCTTAAAATGCACTATTTAAACATTTCATTTCAGTTTTAGTTGTTTACTCTTTATTTACCCCAGTTGTTACTGGTTTATTTACCTTAAAACCTCACGAGGTAACTTGATGATCATATAAGGGTATGCATGTTTCCATAAGAGAATGCCTTAATTATAATGGAGGAACACCTCACTCTATGGCTGTAACATCTCTTGTTCAAGGATATCCCGGGGTGGAATATATGGCAGGGCTTAAGAATAGCTGATCCTAGATGGCTCTGCTCTACATTCACCTCCCCTTAAGTTGAATAAATCACGGATACGAGTTGAGTGGAAAGGTAGCTCACTGAAAGCTATGTGGTAAGTTAATAATTTTTGAGATGGGTTTATGAAATGCAGGTGGTCTATGGGTGTCTCCCATCTCTCTCCTTCCCCTATTTGAATGTTTCTTTATGCTGCACCATTTGTGATCAATGTCATTTTTTTTATGTTTCTTCACACTGTGTAATTTGTTCCCGATATGTTTTTTCCCCCCAGTTTCTGTACCCCATATTAGTGTTTGTCTTATAAAAAATATTGATGTTAAACAAAGTAACTTACAATGCATTTCATTAGCTGTGAACAGGCCCTTCAGCATTTTGTGTTTAACATAGTTACCCTTTAAGGGACCTTTAAACCAGTGGCAGAAGTGGTTTCCGGAAGTTTCATCCATGCACTAAACATGAAATACAAGTTGCCCACAAGGAGAACTACACCATTCACAAGTAAATAAAAAGCTGAAAGAGCTTTACCAACATTATATAAATGTATACAGCAAACTTCCTTTCTAACCTCCCTTATTACCCTTAAGTCTATAGAACACAATGAAGACAGTGAACCTCTCTGACTACATACACAACTTGTTGATAATTACAAGGACAAACTCTTTTAAAGTGTGCTGGTCTCCTACACACATTGGTTACAATGATTCTGGGGGATGAACCAATATTCAGTCCTATCAATATAAGGAGAATTGTGGACATCACTGTGGGATGAAATTCCCACAATAATGTAACAACTTTCAGTAATTTAAGGGAAACAAAACATTGGTTAAGCCAACAAAATGACTTCTTTAAAATAGACATGTGTCTGATTTACTTCATTTAGACTGCTTTCCTGCAGTGCAATTTCATAAATGGTCATCATATAAATTGCAACTGTTTAACAAAGCATAATCACAGTAATGTGTAGCCCTTCACTGTTACAGTGAGCTTCAGATTGTCTGTAACAAAATAAGAATGTTAGAGCCTCTCAACAGACTCGATCGCACAAAAAGGTTTTCAAACCAGTTGCTTGCTCAGTGTTCATTATGTTATTTACAAATCTTCCTTTTGCCATAACAGAAATAGTGCAGATTTTTTGAATTTGTGCTTTTCCCCCTGGACCTCGTATCAGAATTGACCTTTCTTTTGGTTACAATCCGAGAGCAGCCTTCAGGGATATGGGTGCACTGCAGCTGTTCTCGATTGAACCCTGTCAAAGACAAAAAATAAATAAAGCAAAAAAAAAAATGCAAAAAGGTAGTGAATTATTTAGAGTGCTTTTAGATCTAGTTGCGATTTTTGAAAATAAAAAAAAATAAAAAAAATAGTCTGGAATATATAGGTCATAGAGGAGGTGTAAATGGTCCATTCTCCACCAAAGACATTCAAGCCTTTTGTCTTGTTTTATGCACTGCATATTAATAGCATCCAATTGAGATTTATTTATTTTTAAGTAAAAAATTGTAAATTGAATAATAAATAAACTCGCCTAGATTCCACTTGGCCACTAAGGGGTGGATTCAGAGTTGCACTTACACTTTTTTTTTTTTTTTTTTTAGGTGCAAGTGTAGACCTGAGCAATACCATGCTGAATTGCAAGGGGAGCCAGATTTCAATTGTGAAACCAGAATTAAAATTAGGAGGTTACGTTTCTTAGCTCAACTCTATTTTATAGAATAAACATAAAGCTATGCAGTGTTTCAGTTCTATGTGTAAAAGTAATGTATTTTCCCTGCATGTAAAAAATGTAAAATGAATTAAAACTTAGAAAAATGGTTTAGCCGAGCTGTACACTTGCACCTAAAAAAAGATGTAAGTGCATCTCTGAATCAACCCCTAAATGTATATTTATAACAGTAATCTTTCACCCTCTCCAATGTGTAATTTTGAAGGCTACTCTGGCAAGATATACTGCACCCACAGCAAACTCTCCAGGTTGATTTCAAAATATTGTTTAAAGCTGGCCATACACTAGAGGGATTATTTGCTTGATCATTCAGTTATCAACTGGTCGGGCCAATAATCTCTGTAGTCAGCAGGCAAGATACATATTTCAAACACCAAATAAAACGTACCAGAAATGCTCTGTTACGATTTGATCTTTTGATGTGTTTAATAAAAATTAGGCTAGCGCCCGATCTAAAACAGTCAACATGGATATTATATCATTGTATGCACCATCATTTGCATGGGTACTATATCCACAGGCTGACATGTACTTTAAATATCCTGAACCGTTCACATGATCTCAAAGAAAACAAAAACCATGTCTAAATAAAAAAAATAAAATGAAAATATTCTTCTATACAGTTCCTTCTGCTGTTACTAAACATGGCTTCAATTGCTTATTCTATGGAAATAAAAATATCAGGTTCAAGGATTATGTGCACAGCCCTCTAATTAAATTATCTCTAAAATGTAAAAATCCTCAATAAATAACACTCATTAAACAGATATCACAAGCTTTTGTTAAAACTAGTAGTAAAACCTTTGACAGTGCAGAGGGGTTTGCAGAAAACATCAGTAATACATTATGCTAAAAACGAATGGTGAACAGTTGAAATTAAAGTGCAGCAGCAAAGTAGTCAATCATTAAATCCTCAATGGTCCAGGGAACACATTTACATCATAGGCTAGGTCCATGAAACACCTCTACTCATGGAGGATAGAGGAAGCGGTATGTATGTAAAGAGGTCACATGATGGCATTTCCAGCACTTACACTGCTGATATGCAAGTGTCTAGAATGTGCAATGCTTCCATTGGGACACTTAGAAAAGTTATCCTTTTTGCAGACAAGGTACTTAGAAATGATCTTGTGGAAGGTATAGCGGAAGTCCCTTATTTTGTAGGCATATATGATGGGGTTCACTACAGAGTTCGCGTGAGACAGGATGATGGCCATATACATAACCCATTCTGGCTTATTCTTGTGAAACTCTGGGTCAAAGAGTGTAATGCAGTTCAGTATGTGGATGGGCAACCAGCAAAAAGCAAAGAGACCCACAATGATGGCCAAGGACTTGGCTGCATTCACCTCTTTCTGGAGAGTGGTCCGTGAATTGTCTGCACCAACACATTTCAGTTCAATTTGTCTGAGTTGCTTGCGTGCAACCATGAAAATCTTAATATATATCCCCAGCATGATTAACAGTGGCAGCAGAACACAGCCAAAGAAATTGAAGTACACCATGTAAGTCATTGTCACCACTTTTTCAAACAGACATGAAACTGTACGGTTCTGGCTGGAAATGCTGTCATTGGCTCCACAATCTCTATCGAAGCAGTTCCAGCCCATCAGGGGGGTCAATCCAATACCAAATGATAGAATCCAGAAGACTGCAATAACGGTTCTTGCCCTTTTTCCAGTAACCAAACTTTTGTACCTGGGAAATAAAAAATAAAGAAGTTTTGTATAAAATATAGAATATTCTCAATGGAATAACACAAGCTAATTACTTCTTACCAATTTAGTACAAAAAGTGGATTAGTAATTACAAAGTGAGACTGTGATATATGAGATTACCTTTAAAATATTTTGGGCTAGATTTACTAAAGTGCAGGAAAAGGAAAAGTAGAGTTGTTGCCCATAGCTACCAATCAGATTCTAGCTCCCACCTTCCTATTATATACTGAGAATGTCAGCTAGAATCTGATTGGATGCTATGGGCAACAGCTCCACTCCAGCTCTTTTGCAGTTTAGTAAATCTAGGCCTTTAAATCTTGGGTTTTCTATTTTGTGTAAAAATCTAATTTTTCTGATCGATCTTTATCACATACATGATATAATCATTTGTAATCTTGACTTGTGTTATTTGCAGGGGTGGACCTAGGGTTTGTGGGGCCCTAGGCGAGGCCCCCCCCCTGACACCACCCCCCCAGTCCAGGCACTGTGTATGTGATTACACAGTCTCCGGGAAGTGAAGGTCCCGTGCGGGCCGCCTGCAACCAGTACAGTGCCACCAGGATGATGAACCTGGCGGCACTGTACTTGCTGCCCCGGCCCCGCGCGGCGCCTTGACTGCACAAGTGCAAGCCTGGCGGCCATTGCCGCCAGGCTTGTAAAAAAGAAAAAGAAAAAAAATTCAATAAAACTTACATTTTTTTTTTTGCGGAGGAATTGTTACTTTTATTTTACCTTTTATTATCTTAACTAAGCCTGCCTTTAAGAAAATAACAATTTATCATTTGTTTATATTCTTATACTTGATTACTCTCACAAAGGGCTGGATCCAGACTTAAGTAAGTGCTTGAAATTAGTTACTCCTGGGCTAAACCATGTTGATTGCAGGGGTGTCATATTTCATCTGTTGCAAACAGTATTAGAGTTGAGAGGTGATGTTTCCTATCCCAAGTCTAAATAACAGTGTGATAGTAAAGCTGGTCAGTATCTGTGTGCAGTAAGCAATTCAAAGATATATCCCTGCATGCAAAGAATACAATTAACTTTACACCCCCTGCAATCAACATGGTTTAGCCCAGGATCCAGCCCTATGATTTTATATAAACAATATGTATACTTCTAGTATAACTAGGTATTTTTGTGAATATGTTTTTTGTTTCTCTTTGTTTACAATTAAAAAAAAAATGTAATTAAGAATTCAAACATTATATATTGAATATAGTTATTTCCTGTTTTGAGACAATATATTAATAACTTGTTTCTCAAAAATATTCACACAAAATAAGATTTCATTATAGTAATATATCCAATTCTCTGCACATTCAGTTTTAAATGACTAGTCTAAAATGAAATACAAAAGCCTAAACATAAAGAAATCATCCTAACAGGCGCCGATAACAGTCAGATAAGGCAGTGAAAATGGTATACGGGCTGTACAATGCATCAGGGGTGTAAATTGACAGTCACAAGCCCTATAGCTAGGAGACAGGGCCCAAATCTGAAAGGGGTTAGGCTGAGTCTGGTATGTTGACCACTCCGCAGATAAGCGGTCTGAAGCTGGCAGCTTAAAACAGTGTTTACCACAAACACATGGAGCACAGAGCCAGCCTCTGTCAGCTTACAGTTCCATGAGTGCAGGGAGAAAGTAGGGGGGGGGGGAATGTGGCTTCCACGGGCTCGGGGAATGTGGCTTCCACGGGCTCCCCTCTCCTCTAGTTCCCATAGCAGATGCTCCCCCTGTACTCAAGGTAATTAGGTCTCTGATCTGGAGGGTTAATCAGAGGGCAGGTACAATATTTTGTTTCAAATTGTAGAATAATAATTTGGATTATATTATAAATAATGTTAATTAATAAGTTATTGAAACTTTGCATTTCCCTCAGTAAATTTTATAACTTTTTTTTATTAAAAAATAACAATTAATCTCTAGACGTTATGAAACTTGTGATTCCACATATTTTGTTGGGTGACCCGATTTAAGGCCTGGGGCCAGATTTACTAAGCTGTGGGTTGAGTTGAGATGTTGCCCATAGCAACCAATCAGATTCCAGCTGACATTCTCTAGTATGAGATAGGAGAGCGAGAAATAGAATCTGATTGGTTGCTATGGGCAACATCTCCACTTTTCCAAACCCGCACTTTTTGTTGTTAATTGCACATGCTCTAGCACCGCATTCCCAGGACGGATCTGGATCTCGTCACCATTTCTGACGACGAGGCAGGAAGCACTTCTGCTATGCTGGGAGATAGTCCTCATTTTAAGGGATCCTATGTCTGTAAGAGCAAGGAGTGTGGGCCTCGCTCACCTGTATGTAAGGCTGGATTAGTATCAATTCCCGCCCTCAGATCACTAAGTCTGGATCCAGCTGAAAGGGTTTCCAGATTACTTTCAGGGCAGAGTGCACATCATCTAATTTCATTGGGATACAATCTGCTTTGGAGATCTGCTCAAACAAATTGTCTGTAAAAGGGCCCAATTAAATTCATGCCTGGTCGCAGTGATTTTTTTTTTTTTGCGAAATAGCATTGTGGATTTTAATACGCATTTCACCTAATTTTACTTACCTTAATAGATGGGAATAAGCGCGCTTTGCTCTTATTCCCGTCTTCGTGGCCCTAAGAGTATACTAAAACAGTGCAAGAGAGATCATATTCTGTTGTCAATGTCTCCAAACCTCTCTACAGAAAAGAAGGGTCATATGGCCAAGGATAAGCTATAGAGAATGGAAAAGGACAGTGATAAGAATCAATACCAGATCACTTCATGGTTAGAGTTGATTGCCCTTAGTGTAATTTATTGATTTTTTTTCCCAACCTCAATAGTACTCAACAATCTATTCTTTTAGCCATACTGAAGAAAGTCATTTGGCTTTCAAGTGTGAATAATCTAATTTCTCATGGGTCACCATCTAAAAGCACAAACAAGGTAATACAAGACGAATACAAATCTTGTGGTCACCTTTATGAAAAAGCAGAATCAATAAACAAAGGGAAGACTGTGGAATATAAAGACCTTTTAAGCATTCTGACTAAATGAATGGATTTAAAATTACCATCTATTTTGCTTAGTCAATAAAAAACATCAACAACTAAAACAACGATAAAAAAACTAAAAATGCTAAATATCAAACATTACTGCAGAAACTATAAGATTTCTACAGAACCCAATAGTAATGCAATCAATCATTTTAGTTTTAAAGTGAAACTTATTTAAAACAAACAAACAAAAAAAAACATCAACTGTGTTTTCTATTGTAGTGCAATATTTCACAGACATCGATTTTAGTTATTGGAATAAAAAAAAATACTTAAGAATTTTAAATGAAGTGGCTCAGCATACATTATGTGGCACTATAGGAGTACACGTGGCGCACACTAGCAGACTAAACATCAATATCCAGTACCATACTACAGTATACCATTGTAGGGTTAACGCTTCAACCCTGTCCAAGGACACTGGGCTGGATCCAGATTGAAGAAGCATGAAATTAAGAAAGGAAGGTTACACCTGAGCAATACCATGTTGATTTTAGGGGAAGTCAAGTTAATTGTAGTCTTTGCATACAGGGATATATCTTTGAATTGTTTACTGTACACAGATACTGACCAGCTTTACTATCACACAGTTATTTAGACTTGGGAGAGGAAACATCACCTCTCTAATACTATACTGTTTGCAACAGATGAAATATGACTCCCCTGCAATCAACATGGTTTAGCCCAGGAGTGACTTTAAGTTCTTATTTTAAGAAGATTCTTAAGTGTGAATCAGGTCCTAAATTTCAAGCTCCATCTTAAATCTGGATCCAGCCCATTGAGAGGATTCCAGGCTGTTTTCTGTGCACTGGTAATAAATCCGCATTGTATATGACAACTACACCAACAGCAAGAAGCTTCTATTTCATCATCTTGTTATGTAAACATGGTCATACTCATTAACACTTGTTATCTGTAACTGACCATAGACAAAGCTTTAACTCATATATAATCTATTATACAATGTTTTTGAAATTAATGTATAACGAATGCCATAAAATGTTTTTAAAAGCAGAAATTATTGTTATATTGACAGTAATCTCTCCAGCGTATATTAGAAAACAGCACAGAGGTGACCTTTGTGACATTGGGGCCTACTCAAGATTTTCGAATAACCTCAGTATGTGTTTCTACAACGTAGATCTCATAACTTGTTATTTCTGACCACAGGTCAGCACTTACACAGCCACAACCCTACCTTAAGTGTCCTGCAGATCAGCAGTCGAAACTGCTTAAATCCGTAAAAATTTTAATGTCGTCCCCCCCTCCCTGCCAACCTTAAGGAGTTTAGGCAGGCAGAAAGGATAGGCCGTCATGCCGAACAAAAATCCTAGCGTACAAAAAAGTTCCTGGAGACCTGTATTGTAACATGTGGCGCACAGGTGCACAGATGTCATATTAGCTCCACCGAGGAGGGCAGTTTAATTAAATTGAAGTGGATATCCCCTATAAGAATGTCTACCTCTTGCTTGAGTTACCCTCTTTGGTCATGATATTTCATAATTGTAATTCATCTGTATCTCTACATAATCTAGAACTGACAAAAGCAAATGACGTAAATGCACTGAAATAGTTTAGCTGCTTTGATACCATTTAGCGCTTCAGTACCTTATACTCTTGGCATCAGCAGCAGGCATTGTATAACAGTCTGATCATTATATGGTATGGTTCACCCTAATCATTATTGTCAACAATTTCACAGACACAAATGCCTTGAAGTTGAAACCATCAGAAAATTCTCACCCAATATTTAAAAATGTGTCTTTCGCTGTTGTGAGGAAAGTAAATCACATTGCTTAAGCAAAGACACAATGCTGCAATCCACTGTCTTGTCCAAGCACTTGAATAGAGACATTTAATCAGCAGGCTCTCCTTTGGCAGAAAAGACAACTAGTTATTTTGTAGGCACCTGCATGGACCTGACATGACATCACTATATACTGTCTGTTACAGCAATCAGGAGGGATGGGATTAACTGGCATTACATAGACATCTGCCAGGTTTAGCAGCTTCTATTTCTATAGGTTTTAAAATATTTTTGCAGAAACAAATTGCTGAAACAAATCAGAGTCTTAGCAAGAGGCTTGGTTTATGAGGCGTGATGTGATGCTCATGCTAACTGGTAATTGCCAGGGAGGCAGAGAGGATCACTGGCTTTGAGAATGAATTTTCTAAGAGATTGATGTGGAATTGAGAGGTTTACAGTAATTATAATAAATTGAGGAATAACCATGACATGTTTTCCAGGCTTTACAATGTCTGTTTTTACTTTTAGAAAATACAGAATGATTTCCCGAGACGTTAAGTGCTTGGAACTTATTTCCTGAACACATTCTCGGACGATGTCAGGAATGTAAATATATTTATGATAAACAGGACACTGTCCTATAATCGGCTTTATTGACAAATTTTGTTTTGCATTATATATAGATAATCGGCCTTTATTTCTGATCTTATTACAATGAGTATAACAATTAGTGTTATCCACAATTGTTCGGATCCGGAAGGCTACACAAAGTAAAAAGACAAATAGGAAAAGACAGAACCATCGTTCTTTGGGCAGGGTGAACAAACAAACAGCAAGTAAATTTATTTTGTTAGTCGATGACAACACAAACAGATCAGTATAATGATTGCCTGGTGAACATCAACGCTTTCTGACACGCGAGGCTGCCCATACTTCCTCTCCACCCTTGTGTTACTGGGCCAGATCCGGAATAATGCGATGAGGCGGATTTATGCACTTCTTTCTCGCAGCCTAACGCAACCTTCCTGTTCTTCTTCCCTAACCCTCCATGTCTTTTACAGACTAATCTCAACTTCTCCCTTAAGACCCAATGCTAACCTTTTACCCCATGCTACCTTCTGCGGCAGGTAGTCATAGGGATTGGGGAAATGGGTTCCTGTCCCCAATAGCAAATTTTTATTTTGCAAGCTTTTTTCGAACAATGACACAGCTGCCAATCAATTAGGGACTGTGGGCTGGATCCAGACTTTAGTAAGTGCTTGAAAATTAGTTACTCCTGGGCTAAACCATATTGATTGCAGGGGGAATCAAGTTAATTGTGTTCTTTGCATACAGGGATATATCTTTTTGTATTCTTTGCATGCAGGGATATATCTTTGAATTGCTTACTGCACACAGATACTGACCATGTACTATCACACTGTTATTTAGACTTGGGATAGGAAACATCACCTCTCAACTCTAATACTGTTTGCAACAGATGAAATATGACTCCCCTGCAATCAACATGGTTTAGCCCAGGAGTAACTCATTTCAAGCACTTAAAGTTGGATCATGTTCAAAATACGGCCGCTCGGTCCGGCAACCGCATCCCCTCTTCATGCAGGGGGTGCATATAAATCATGAGGTAGGGGGTTAAGCCCTTATGTACAATTGTCCATTAAGCATGGGGATCGGTGCGCAAAACTCACGTGCAAGAGCACTGTATTGCCCTCGTACACATGGACTTTAGGATTGCAGGTACGGAAGTCCAATCCCTAAGAATGAGTTTCTGTGCACGTGACCATTAAAAATGAAGGATCTGGACACCTGTGCTTATTAAGTTATAAACCAAGGGATGGATCCAGAGTCTGAAAGTGGTGGAAAAATTGACACTTGGGAAAAAACATGCTACATTTCCAGGGAAGCAAATTTCATCTGTTGCAAACAGCATTAAAGTGGTGATGTTTCCCAGCCCTGTGTCTAAAGAACTATGTAAAAGTAAAGCTGGTCAGTATCTGTGTGCAAAAGTATTCTCCATGCATGCAAAGATTAAAATTCATTTGTCACTCCCTAAAATTTGACACGCTTTTGTCCACGTGTAGATGCCCACCTGTTTTCCTCTTATTTTCAAACTCTGGATCTAGTCCCAAGTGACTAATGCAGTAAACGAAGCAGCTGCAGGGCAGAAAGAAATTCATCCCCTCCCTTATCCCTTTTCTTCTCATGCTCTCAGTCCCACACTACAGCAACAGGGAGCTCAGGACACAGCATAGCGTCATCCAGTCTTTCCTCCTGCAGATAGCTTATTTAGAATGGTGGCAGTAAATTAACTACTTTGTATTTGAAAACACAAGACTGCTCTTATCTGGCCTTATAGATGGAACAGTCCTGGTCAACTGCTGGTAGGATTTTCACACAGTCATATTTCATCCAGTCGTGTGACAAAAAAAAAAATAAAAAAATGGATAATTGCGCCTGTCCTCAGTATATTTCCATCAGATTGTTAAATGAAGTAACAGGTATGAGATCTATATATTATAATATTAGTTATGTGCCCTTGGGGGAATTCACAATATTAAAATGGAACTTGGGGACCAGATTTACTAAGCTGTGGGTCCGGAAATGTGGAGATGCTGCCTATAGTAACCAAATTCTAGCTCTCTCTTTTTACATACTAGAGAATGTCAACTAAAATCTGATTGGTTGCTATGGGCAACATCACTTTTCCAAACCCGCAGCTTAGTAAATCTAGCCCTTGGTGTCTATAAACTAGAATTTAAATGGTCTCTATGTAACATTTATGTAATTATGCTTTACAACCCTTTTAAAGGTCACATGTATATTTATTTATTCTTCTCATCTACAGCAGAATAGAAAAAAAAAATATGTGACTGTGGAAACGTTGCATCAAACGCAGATTAATCACCGCAGCAGTCTTCATTAGGTAATGAACTGTTAAGGAGATTTCAGATCTGTGGTTAAGTTGTTTTTACCTGTTATCATCTACAGAGAGTGGATAATAATGACTCCGGCTGTAGCACTATCAGTTGGAATTTGGTAGCCGCAGCTCACCTTCCCTTTAAGAGAGAAATGTACTGGATCTTACAATGAAACCTTGCTGATTTTGCATAAAAAATCCACGCCAAAACTAAATGCAAATAAATGGAGGCCTTTTACGTGACGCAGCTGCTGATCCCAAGGCAAGTACAGCGGGTTGCGCGCAAACAGTCTAGCCAAGCACATTGGCCCAGATCCTCAAGTACGTGCGACTGTGGAATGACGTACAGCACGTAGTAATTCCACCGTTTAGAAGGTTGTGTGCATGTGCACAACCTTCTCACGCCGTCGTATGGGTCGGAGTACACAACGTTTGTTAGGTACACCGCGAGTTACGGGAGAGGGGCTGTCCCCTCGTTTATGATCGTTGTATCTCTGCCATCCAGATTTCCTACTGACAGCGGGAAGTGCACTCCCCACTACGATGCCAGCCGGAATTACCTCGGACGCCTGTAGGTCTGGATGCGGCCCATTGTAGCTACAGTCACAGATATGATGCCTTGCCCCAGTGATCTAAATGCAAGTACTTCAACGTTATGTATAGTGGAAATGGTGATTATGCTTTGTGCGAGCTCCTCACTGACAACATGAAAGTGCTAAAAGTATAGATAGAGATATATATATATATTTTTTTTTTTTACCAAAGCATAAGCAGTATTTCCCTACTTTTTATTATTGCGTTCGGAGGATTCTTGCTGCTACAATGGTCAAATACTGATGCTGATGCAAATACTTACTGCATACTGACTCCACCGAGGGGATCTGAAAGTGATGGATCCAGGGATTGCACTTTGAGGAATAAAAGGCATGCTTACTGGCATCTTTAAAATGGCCACTGAACCCCTAAACCCCTAAGTGCCCCCTACCCTTATTTCATACCATGTACCCTTTACGCATTGCAGATGACCTCAGATCAAGCAGCAAGGGGCTTTAGACGTACCAGGGATACCACTGGTTTAGTTTTTATATGCTTGAATTGGATTTTAATGATTCAGTGCGATTCCTTTTCCTGTACTGTCTGTCTGTAATAAAAAGGTTACTATAAGAGATCATCTATCTTGCGTCTCTTCTCTTGTCATTTGAGAAATACAGATGAAGAAAGAGCTGTATGATATCTTCAACCAACATCCGACAGTGTTAACATGTAAGGGACGGACCCATATGGGAGAAAGGACGTCACACTGACTGCACACAGAGGAGAAGCACCGAGTACTGCACACGAACTCTGTACAGCAAAAGCACTGCTCACAACCTCAAAAAATGATCCACTAATAGGAGCTACGTACATTGTAACTCTGGAACTGGACTTTGCGCACAGACTAAAAAACCTTTTGCACTGTCTCCGGCTCACTATAAGAAACACCAAAGTAGAGGAACTCTTAATTTAGAACTTTTGTTTTGAATGGCTAAACGTTTCACATTCAACGAATACTTTGCATAAATCCTGTTGACATTTCTACTAATCTGTGGTTGTGTACATCAATAAGTGTCATACCTGCCCTTTACTTCCATATATTGATTGACACCTGTATCATTCTGCTACCTAGACAGGAAGAACACAGCGCCATGATCTCAGACCCACTCACCCTACTTTGAGAAATGAGCTATATTTTGTGGGTCACAAAGACTCTCTCTAGAAAAAAAAAAATTTTTTAGTAGATGTCAATAATGAAATCCTAATCTTTCACCAACCCTGTGTATATCTAAAAGCATAAATGTACATGTATCAATAACAGTACATATATCAATAACAGGACATCTATTACAGACAGTCTCAGTGCCCATATGGTCTTGTGATTTGTTTAAACCATAAAACAAAGCTCACAAGACCAATAGAATAAATAAAAGATAAACATTGCAACAATTATAAATAAGGTCCAAAAATAATAGCAGACATTAAAAATAGTATTTGATTGGATACGATCACTTTTTAGTACCACTCTTCATCTACTGAACTCTATGTCCCTATTTGTGAAGAACAAGGTAAAACAACCTTCCATAGAAGAATATAAACATTGGTTCACATTGTTCCAGCAAATGAGGCACGGAAACTTTAATGCATCATCGTCTACACATTGGTACCTTGGCTGTGATTTTAACATTCGTATAAACAGGTCCCAGTATACAGGGTGCAGAGTAATTACTTCTACGTTCCCTCTTAAAGCCATGGTTATGCAGTACAGGCTATTTTATAGTAACGAATGATAATGCAATTGTCCCACATGTGTATTTGAATGTTATTAATGACTTTCTGTGAACATAGAAAAGCACTGAATAGAATAAAATTGTCGGCAGTTGCTTGAAATGGGCACAATTAAACTCGAATCAGTGGCATGACATCACAGAATGATGTAATGTGCTGCAGAAGGCAAGGCTGACACATTCATACACAGTATAGCTATACCTTGCAGAAACCAATAGGGTCAGCACTTTAAACAGTATTCTACTATGATCTCATATTAATTCACTTCTAGGGCTCTCAGAGTCCACATGGCTTCAAAGCTCACAGCAACATCACATCAGGTATAAATTTACAGACGTGATTGGGTTACTCCAATGTAATTGTTTTTGCAGGAAGAAAATGGAACGATCAAAGCTTGTTTACAATTGGGTCGCTTTCATCTTGACATGGATTTAATAAGACAATGGTAGAGGTTTATCCAGCAATGTGATCTACAAATTCAGGGCAATACAAATGGTGAAAAAAAGTCTATAGAAAATAATTCAAAGTAGAAGAAAATCCAGCCTCTTTCATTTGCACCATTTGTTCCAATCTTTGGCATATAAATAGATCGTATCATTATTTCAGTGAGGTATTACTCTCTCTTTAACCTCTGCTGGCATTCTGAAATTTTCCATGCTTTAGCATATGTAGAAGCATACAAAAAAAAAAAATGCACAGATTGCCATCTATACCAGTAGCATCAATGTGAATTATGCAAAGGAATACATCTTGTATGAATCGGTTACAATCGCTATACAATGACTACTACCACAATGTTAGCCGTTTCATTGCCAAAACTTATAATGCAATTATAGTAAATATATATCACCACAATATCGGGGGTGTAGGTTGCCATTTCCAAGGCGTGCATGCACACAACCTTCTAGACGGGCATTATGTACGTGCTGTACGTAATTCCTGTCGGCCATAACAGAGGATAGGGCCCACTGTATCACGCCCGGTGCCATCCATCCCCAAAGCAGCTGAAGATCGGATGGCGCTGCAGCTTCTGTAGGAAGCCGTCTTCCACTCAGGGTACTTATCATGAGGATAGGCCTGAAGGGAAGGGTGTGTGTGGAGATCTCTATGTATCCATATACAGGTGTGTAGATAGAGATTAGAGATTACCTTTTTATACCAGCCAGTTCCAAACTGGCTCTCAAATAGATTGCTTCATTGTGGTAAAGCAATCGATCATCCACAGGACTAAGACGCAGCGACAAATGGTAAGCATTTATCTAACCCCAACCCTTATTTTAACCCTTACCCTAACCCTCCATTACCTTAACCCTCTCCTCCCCGCAGCTTAACCCTAAGACTGCCCTCCTCACAGCCTAACCCTAACCCTCTCCTCCCCACAGCCTAACTTGTCTATATAAAAAAACAACAAAATAACACATCATATAATATATACTGTTTAAATACTTATGTTGCATACAGAGTACAGGAATTTTTTTTATACCAACAGTATAGTTAATAATCTAATTAACGGTTTGTTCTTTTACTACAGATTATTGTTTTGAAAACGAACTTCATTACATTAATGTAACATTTAAATAAATGTTATTTTTATATATGCATATATACTGTTTGGTTGTCACAACTGCACACATATGGGAACGCTCTGGTTTTAGAAATTATTAACTGCTGAATAGTTGGGACTGACTATTTAAGCACACAGCAGCCTTCCTCAAGGTCCTGCTCCTGTAGAATGAAGTCTACTTCACAAGGAATGTCTTATGCTGTTAACTGTGCTCATGTTACAGTATAGGAGGGCTCAGCCAGTCCCTCTGCCCTCCCTGCTATTTACACAAATCAGTCAAGGTTAAATGTTTCATACTGCTCCACTATTTCTAATGTCTGTGCATGTAATTGTATTACCCACAGGTTATGAAGTAATGCTTTATATTATTGTAACTTGTGTAATGTATATATGACAAGGATAACATCAAGCTAACCTATCATGTTTGTCTTACATACATATTATCCTGCGTGCACTTGGCGAACTCTTGGTGCACAGGGCAAAATACTGATACCATGCCACTATTACCCATGCACTGGCTTCAGACTTCAACAAGTTGTTCACTTTCATGATTTGCACAGGCTCAAACATCCAAGTGACCCAATTGGAGCACAAGTCCACTCAATCCAGACTTACGGCTTTTGACACTTCTGACAACTCCCTACAGGAGGCGGCCGCAGACTTATGAGCTGTTTTACGTCCAAACAGATCAGAAAACTCAAGGTGCATTCCTGATCTCAAAAGTTCATCAGCAATGGGAGTGGATCCCCATACACGGGCAGAGGCATAGATACAGGACCGGATCCTAACCTCAATTCGGTTACACAGAAAAGGGGAGTGAACTCCCCTGTAATTCCACTCTTGCGTGCGGTGTATAAGTTACTTACACTGCCATAAAGCAGCCTTAAGTCAAATGTGCGGATCAGCGGTCTGTCCAACCGCTGGTCTGCTCTTAAGCCCTAAATCCCACCCTGGCTATAAAATCTATCTATATAAAAGCAATTCTGCTCCTCACCGTTATATGCATGCACAGTAGTGTCCACACAATACGCATAACGAGGAGCAGAGCAGAACAAAAAACACACACACACACACTCCCCCCTCCGAGTCACTTTTACCTACCTTTAGCGGCAGCAGGAAGCTCCCAGTATCGGGACCTGCCGCAGCTACCCTCTCCTCCTGCCCGCACTAAAGAAGTTTTTTCCACATCCAAAATGGCGGCCGGGTCCTTCCTAAGGACCCCCGCTACCATCTTTAATGTGGCAGAAAATTTCTGAATGCAGAAGTAAGGTGCAGAACGTGGAGATGGCGGCAGCGGATGAGGGACCTGGCCGCCATCTTGGATGTGGCAGGAACTTCCAGAATGCAGAGGTAAGGCACAGATGGCAGCAGGGTGTCCCTCCTTTGCTGTTGCTAGGTAGCAGAGGAGGGACTCGCCATCGCCATCTTAAGAATACTCAGGGGCTGGAGACATGATGGTGATACTGGGGGGAATGAATGGGCAATATATTTCCCGTCTTTATGGGTTTTAGACTAGATAGATAGAGATATAGATATATAGATATATTA
>WWET01002917.1:113993-127029 GCA_011038615.1 Limnodynastes dumerilii | reverse complement strand
CGCCAAGCCCCCCCCCTCCCTGTAGCCTAACCCCAAGACCCCCCTCCCCGTAGCCTAAACCCAAGACTCCCCTTGTACACACACACACCTCTGTGGTCCAATTCGGTGGAGTGATGGGTCTGAGGCGGCAATATCCTAAATAATTTATAGGCAAGTATGTTGAAAAATAAATTTAGCATACTTACCCATTTATCAATATAAGTTTATAATCACTAATATTTTCGAAAACACAGACAAAAAAAAAAAAAAAAAAAAAAAGGAGCTTTCGACTGCATTTCGAAAATATAATTTTCTTTGCAGAGAATGCATCCAATCTATGCATTCCAGCAAGTCAGTCAACACTACATGACTGCATTTTCAGTGCAATTAATTAGCATTCATTGCTGTATTCTGAGAGCTCATAACAACCGAAAAGTATGTCCAAAAATGTTCTGGCTGAATTGCCTAAAGACTGCTGTGAACTATGACACAGTGCTCTCACAAGAGACATCCTGAACTAGTAACCCTGCTTTTTATACTCAAAAAGCAGATGATGTTTTTATTTCATCTCTAATACATTTCTGTTTTAAAAAATATCACAGCAGTGACGTTCCATTTCCTGACTTGAGAGGAAACAGACTTAAGATTTTCCATTTATAACTATTTTATAATTTTTATATTTTTTTGGGAACTACAAGCAACGTGTGTACGTGTGTACGTGTGTGTGTGTACACAAATATAAAGTATGCTACTTGCACTGACCTAACAATCATGGTCATTTTAGAGATGGAAAAACATAGCTATACAGTTTTGGTCTCAGGATTTCCTCCCCTTATATTTCATAAAGCCGAGGGAATGAAAGTGAAATAGGTGTAAATGTAAGAAACAATATGAGAACAGTGCAGAATGTTCATGACGACGTTCCATCTGCTTTTAGCCGTCATCAAGGGCTTAGCCCATTCACTAGAACAAAAAAATGATTGCGTTCAAGCTGCAAATATTTACCCCTTACAATACATTAATGTATTTTTAAAGTGTGTAATAGCTGCAGTGTGCTACGCAATTACAAAACAGCCTCTAATGCATCAATTGGACATTTTCTTAAAGGGAAACATCATATGCACGAATAATGAGGTGAGAGGATTTTCCATTCAGTAAACAGTCACAACACTACAGAGACCCAACATTGGGCTGGATCGAGACCTACGGGCGCCCGAGGTCATTACGGCTGTTCTCAAGGCGGGGAGTGCACAAGCTCCGAATGTTAAGTCTAACTTTTACCCCAACGCTTTCCCTCGCTCCCGTCCCCATCTCTCTCTCCTGCTCTCTCTACGCTTTCTCTCCTGTGGAAGAGTCTCGAGCTCTGGCAGATTAACTGTCGGTGCTTAGAATGATAGTAAATAGAGCCCTTAGTTCCATATGATAGAAATGAAGAAAGGGGCTGTGCTACGGAGGTGTGGTCAGCGGCGAGAACAGCCGTTTTATACCAGCCAAGTTTGATTTGGCTATGGTATTGATTGCTCGTGTCTCATGGTATCTGCAGTGGCCAGAGGTGAGTATTTATCCTACCCCAATTCTTACCCTAACCCTAACCCTCCCCCCTTCCCTGCAGCCTCCCTTTTCCACAGCCTGCCTCTAAGACTCCCTTTCCCACAGCCTACCCCTAAGACCCCCGTCCCCGCAGCCCCCCCCTCCACTTCCATTACTCTAACCCTCCCTTTCCCACAGCCTAACCCTAAGACTCCCGTACCCGCAGCCTCACCCTCCACTTCCATTACTCTAACCCTCCACTTCCATTACCCTAACCCTCCCTTCCCCACAACCTAAGCTTATAAGGCCCCGGATAGTGTTACTCATCTCTCCTGCAACGGGTTTCCTGCGGAATTTGTAAAACATGAACGGGTAAGAACGCGGACTGGCATTCGGAAAAAAAAAAATCTAAAATGGCTTTTTCAAAATAGACAGATGAAAATGATCTTTCCGCTGTCTCAGCTTCTAAAAGACAGCATTCACGGCAGCGACTCCCACTGATTGGGTGGGTATTTTTCATGTACCACACAACTTTCTTAATTCAGTTTTAGACTGCAAATTCTAATTCAGTCCCTACTGTCTTGCAATGGTCTTGTATACTCAACACCTTTTAGGCAATGTTCCCAGACTCTTGGTATTGCCAAATGGTATGATCCACAGTACTGCGGCATAGGGGGTGGAGCTTGGAGACGCAAAACGTAGCGCCACACCCCTGGCACATTTACTGATGGACTTGAAAATTTATGCATAAAGGGCCAGATCCAGACTTACGTTTACTTTAAGTACAATTGCATAGCGTAGTTACGCACTTGTAAGTTTAATGCATTCCCCAGGGCACTGCACGTAATTTAGCAGATTTAGGAGTTCCAAGCTGTACCTTAACTTTTCCTTGCATATCTGCGTTCGTACATATCGTCTTGACATACGTAACCCAGACTATACAATTTAAATGCCTACCTCCACCTACAATGCGTGCTTTTCGCTTGCGTAGGGATTACTCGCCCCGTTGAACATTGTTATGAACAAGTTACTTATGATCAGTGTTACGATGCGTAACATTTGCGATGCACAGTGCACTCAAACAGCCAAATTTACACATGCAGCATGCGTAAATTCGCTGTCGTACTTAAGTCTGGATCTGGCCCAATGGGTATGCTTTTCCATATGCTGCTCTCCACCTTTCTATCCACAGTACACCATGGCTTGAGAAGGTGCAAATTTGTTTCTTTGTTCCTATCTGACCTGTCGTTTTTACAATCTCCTATTTGTGTGTTTCATTAACCACACGTAAGCTATCCTGTAAGCTAAAGGATTGCCTTGGTTTGTGTTAACAAAGCATAACAGAGGATAAAACAGATTATATTAAACATCTTATAACATCCAAATCTCTTCCTCCCGCCTCATGTTACAAGAACAGAATTGTGGCATTAGGATATATAATGCACTCAAAGAAAAACAGGCTACTGCTGCTGCATAGGGTCTCGTCCGTGTGTTTATACTCTCGCACCGTGCAGCTAGTCTAGACAGCAGGTGAAAGCCGGATTTTTCTATGCAGAAGACAAATTTCCAGAACATGGTTTTGTTTTGTTTTTTAACCTGAGATAAAACAGTGCTTTACAGAGGTTTCCAGAGCTGGACAGTCAATGCATTACAATGTGCTCTGTCAAACTCATACAAGTTATTCCTTTATTGTCCTAAGTACACTTACAATATACAGTAGCTATTAATCGGTCTCTGATCATAACCAATTCTATAAATAAACAATAGGCACTTACCACTCTTCTTCATGTGGTGATTTATACTACATTGTTCCGGTATACGACTTCTGCTTTTACTGTTTAATTTAGGCTTAGCAGCCTGGATAAGCGTGCAGCTACGCTGGGAATGTGGTGTATCTACTACATAAGAAGCTGAACACATTCCTACAACCAGGCATTTCTCATCTGTGCTACAGAAACACATTAGACATCCTTTTAATATCCCCAGAGGCGAATCATAATGAGGCATGGATGAACCACAAACTACTGCAATAGTTTTTGCTACCATTATCTCAATCCACACAAAGGATAGGATTGAATCCAGACTTCAGATATAACCTTAATTTCTGTACGGCCAGATTAAATATGATCTGTTTCAGCGCATTTATGTGTCTCAAATGGTACTCCGTCCACTCGATCAGAGTACAGGCTGCACTTGCAAGTGTGCAGGACTTCATATTACAGTTCAGGCATCATTTCTAGTTTACGCAAGTTAAAATACGAAATGGTGAGGAAAGGAGAAGGGGAGAACAGGACAAGACAACCATTCAAATGGGGATGCACATAGCAAAACGTATGACTCGGCTTATTGCCAAAGTAACCCAATCAATTGTGAAATGAGATCTCGATTGCTAAGCAGAAAAGGAAAACAAGAATTAGATATTAGATTAATAGTAGAGAAAGCAACAATACTTATTGAGCCCGGATGGCTGAAGACAGACTAGGACATAATTCTAAATCCACCCTTAAAATGTTTTTTATATGTAGTGTCGATCTGGACCCAAATATATAGTTTAAATTAGATTAGATTATATAATATAATACAGTTGTATTGATGCTGCTTCCAACATGCACGTGTGCCATAAACATTCACACAGCAGGCAAGTGTAAGAACATACCTTTACAAGGAACAACATATCAGCAGAATACTGGCATATGAGTAACCAGTGGTGTTCGATTTAAAAATATATGCCAGGCTTAAGGCAATGCACAACCAATGCTATCAGCTGTGATAATTGCAATGTTGCAACAAACATAGTTGTACTTCAAATGCTTCCTAATAACCACAGACTGCGGCTCCTGTGAGATCATCCTGATAAACTACGATTAGAAAATCAGACACTTGATATATCGCAAAGAAATAAAATGAATATTGAAAACTGTTCTGTCAGTAACATACATGCAGGTCTGTATAGAAAAAAAAAAAAAAAAAAAAGTTAAAATAAGTTAGAACACTTAAAGAAGGGTATTGGTCAAGGAAGTCTGTATGTGCAAGGGCAGAGGTGTGCAGTGTGTTCAAATAGATGCATGGATCCTAGCAGATCCCCGTGTATGCTGCATTCACAGTTCTTTAGGTCTGCTCCATAACGAATAGAAATGTAAAAACTCTGAAGCGTTGCATTGTGCAATGTTTAATGTTTGCAAAAGTGATCAAAGAAAGGATAAGTAGACAGAAATAGGCAAAGCTGTGCAACAATATGCAGCAATAACAGATGCTGCACTGTGAGGTACTAAGGTACAGCTGTGCAAAGTAATCAGGCTGAAAACATAGGTGATAGGTATTTTAGATATGTTCAGGATGGGTTCACTGCACATGGGTGAAAAGACCAAAGTCTGCACCAGTGTTGTGATCCACTATTTTGCACATCAAAACTACTTGCCAAAAACACAGTGGCCCAGTGATTAGCACTTGTGTCTCACAGCACTGAGGTCATGAGTTCGATTCCCAGGCTAGGCCTTATTGGTGTTGAGTTTATATGTTCTCCCCATATCTGTGTGGGCCTCCTCCCTCACTCCAAAAGCATGCTGGTGTGTGTGTGTGTGTGTGTGTGTGTGTGTGTGTGTGTGTGTGTGTGTGTGTGTATGTATGTATGTTATGTAACCAAAAATGTAGAATGGGCAGAAGAAAAGAAGACTGAATGAGACCTCATACCAGGATATTGCATCTGATAAGCAATTTTACAGGTAAGATACATTATCTTACACACTGTTCAGTCATTGTAGCAGATGGACAGTCTTAATAGTACTTTTACACGATTAATTTTTAAAATAAATCACTGGGGACTTTATTTTATTCTGTAGGAGCAACTCTCTACATGTTTCTCATTGTAATCTGGCCAGACTAATAGGTCATGTCAACTAAACACCCTTTATACTTAAAATATCTAATGATGGTTCCAGTATACAAAGATATGTCAGTACATTACCTGGAATCCATTATTCATTCATAAGGCAGATAAGGACTCCTGTGTCTGTAAATAAGAATATGCCTTTGTTACGGATATTTATAGCTTGGGTGTGTACATCTGGTACATTTAAGATTATTAAAGTATTGCATTAAATATATCTTATATGTAATAAACTTAAAAATAGAACCAGGGATATTTACTAATTAGGTTAGTCGGCACTATAGCTAGGTACACACTTTACAATTATGGGGCCGATCAGCCAATAAATAGCGGAATGATCCAATCATCTTATAATGTGGATACTAGACCATTCTGTAGGAATGGCAACAAAATGGTTCATGAACTCTAATGACCAACAACAGTGGTTTGGACCCAGACCTCCACTTACGCCACACTGGCATCCCTGCTGTATCCTGACTCACCTTACCATGTAGTTATTGGGGCAGGACACAACCCTCACAGTACAGAGGAAGTCCCACCTTGTGTACTTATTATACACATCCTCTAGCCCCCCCATGTCAAAAAGGTTCGCAGTGAGGAATTGCAGTCATTTTCTGCTTGCAAAGGGCCTGATCCAGACCTACGATGTAGCGTTGAGCGTACGAACGCTCAGCGTCACATCGTGGGCCTCCCCCTGAAACTCCCCCTGCCCCATCGTATTTACACTCCCTTACACCGACTGAAGGCTACCCTAACTTCAGCCGGCGTAAGGGAGTGTAAATACGCTGGGACGGCGGCGTTCGTACGATAACGCCGCCCTCCCAGCCTCATTACCGTCCCTCCCGCCGCCTCCCTGCACTAACATCAGTGTAGTAACTGGTTCTACGGACGCCCGATCCACGTTCGGGCATTGCCGTAGTTACGCCGGGCAACATCTGCCCAGGTGCATGCGTAGATGGGCTTTTCAGCCGATCTTACGCCTACGACCGCTGTAGTTACTACGGCGGGCGTAGCTCTGGATCAGGCCCAAACAGTGTAAAATGCCCACGTCATAATTCTACATCCAGTTCAGTATCGGACGGTTTACTGATCCCATCGGACCAACACTGTGCTGATTCTATAAGGGTGACACAGCAGGGACAGGCAGTGAATACACAATATACACAATTTCCCCAGCTAGAAGACTGGTGCTAAATGTGTCATTGAAGATACGGAGCCATCACATAAAAGTATTAATCATTTGGAGCGAAAGTCCAGTGTTCCACAGCACTGGAGGATTTATCTCCTTCATAATAATGATGGGTAATGATGAAATAAAGCAACCGTTAACTAAGTTCATCAGAGTGTTTTTGAATTATGGCCTTGTAAGTAACCGCTACGCTGAGTGAGGTTACATCACAACAATGTCACCTAATGATTTTAACAGTCAAAGTTTGAGCTTGTTCAGACAAGCAGTTTCTAGAATTGTTCTTATAACACAATAAAAGGTATATACAGTTGTATTGTCCATCTGTCATCAGAAAAAGTCACGCTTTGAATACTTGTCATCAGGGAAGGCTTTGCATTGTATACTAAACATCACAGTAGACTTACTTGGCTTTGTTCAATAGTCGCATAGTATAATAATATTTTAGCTTTAGTTTGTGTAAGAGCTACTAGACTATGTAAGTGTGCATAATAATATGAATGGGGTTTTTTTTAATCTGAAGTCCACTTAAGCTAAATTTTACTATATTTAATACAAATATTGTTGTGTTTTAGACTTAAAAATTAGAGTTGTTGCCAAGTAAAAAGGATGAAGATATTTATGCAAAGCATTTTCTACAGTGTTTATTTAAAGTTATGGAAATTATGCTTCTTCTTGTAGGGTTGCATAAGCTCCTTAGTAATTAATGTTGTGGGTTGTAGGGGCTCTCTCTAAAGTTAGCCTAGTGGTAAGTTATCTGGTGAGCTGGGGGTTAGGTTAGTGCAGGGATAGCTGCAGTGGAGTTTAAGGGTGAGGAGATATGGCACCAGTAGATAGCATAAGACTAGGAATTGGGGACCGTATTCACACCTAAGTAAAGGATCTACTATGCATGCTTAAAGGTAATTTACGCAATCTATGTTCCTGATAGGTATGTAAGCTGCCTCTGTGCAGTCTTTAAAGACCGCACAGGGTATTTTAAGTAGATAGAGGCAGCGTTATGCCACCTCTGGGTGTGATTAGATAGAAGTGGAAGGGGGAGGAATTTAGATTAGCCGGGGAGGGGTACAATGTCTGTGTGGACAGTGCATGGAGAGATAAGGTAGCACTCGTAAGTGACATAAGTTACCTAACGGAAGGTGGGATAGGGGTAGGACAGGGAGTTAGGTCAGCACCCAACTCACCCAGATCTTTGAATACGGTCCTGGGTCCTTCTCTCTCTTCCTGAATAAGTCCACTCTCCCGCCACTTTTTTGTTTCAGTCTTGTTTGTCTCTTTATATTTGTCTGTCTATGTCAGGGAACTGCACTTGCCTTGCTGGAGTGGAACTACCGGTCAGAAGCTGAAATAGAGGGTGCTCTTAACAGAAGACACAGTCACAAGGGGGAGCTGGGCTCTCTCACTTGCACAATCTGTTCTTTTTAGAACGTACAGGATGCCTCATCAGTCTTCGTTACACAGACAAGTGCTGCCAATTCGACTTCATTGTATTTCATTTATTAATCAATGGCGTCACTAGGGGTGGTGCAGATTGCACTTGGGTAACAGACCATCAGAGGGGCTGCATCCTGGTCAGTAACAAGACGGTGGTGCCAATGCACAGGGAAGCCATTGCCCTTAATATGGCCCTGGTAACACACACCGCCTCACATTGCCTGACCTGCTACTGCTAACAACATTAACAGCGGCGGCTCATGCAATGTGTTTCTGCATCTGCTGCCTGCATTCTTCAGCTGTTGCTAGCTTTACTATAATGTGTGTGTTTTCTAAACCAAGATCATGCATTTAAATTACATTATGAAAAATACACTTATTTATGCACTGTGAATGACTATTAGGGGGCTTGTAGTAGTACCAGTAATTTCAACGCATGCAAAAAATATTTGACCTTCTATTCAGAATGGAATAAAACCTTTTCCAACCACAAAAGGAACTTGGAGTGCAGCTCAGAGCTACCACATTTTTGGGTAAGACATCAATATAATTTTGACACCTTCCAAAAGAGAGAAAATTCTCGTAATTTCCTGGCTGCATCTGCACTGAGTTTGGACACTTCTCAGGTTTACACAACTACTAAAGCGCTATTTCTTCCCTGCCATCGCATAGAACAGTTTTATGACCACAGAAAGTCCCTTTGATGAGTAACTGTGTAGAGTGTGCAGATGACTCTAAGGGGGGTTTCCGTCCCTCTCGAAGTTTTTCTTTATATTTGTTGGTGTTTTTACTCTATTTATAGCTTTTTGGTAAAGGTTATACAGTTGCATGGTTAAGCAAACTTAAATATAGACACTGACATACAAACAATACCCAAATTACTTATTTTCATTCTTACCTAGATCAATAACCCTCCCTAATACTGAAAAATAATAACACTTCAAAAAATTCTATTTTCACACCGATGTGAAACATAAAGCAAGAAACCAAGCACTATTTAACTTGGAATGGTCAAGTTTAAGGAGGAGTGTAGACCCAGACTTTCATGTAAGTATACATTTAAAGGAGACTGGCAGAGAGTTAAATAAATCTATATTATTGTTCAAACCTATATAAAAGAATAAATTAATTGTGTGAAAACCCCCCAACAAAAGGTGGAAAATCCAGCAGAAGCAAAGAATGAATTAAGTATTAAACCTCAGGCCCTGTGTAACATTGTTGTGTGCATTCCTTTGGGCAACCAATACTTCCCCATCACATTCATCTTTTGTTAGTTTCTAGGTTTCCATTCATCACATGCTTACAAATTCTGACCAATCAGAATAGTTATTTGAAACCTTCTATGCAGTTGACACGACAGAGTAATAATGGTCTTTAAACAGTTTCCTTAGCCACACGTACCAGTGACATACTGTAATCTATGACATGCATTCAGGTCTAACTAAACCAGTCCATCCACATAAAGTGCTGAGCTACAATCAGCATCGAGTAACCAGATACTAATCCGATTGCAGAAACTTGACTTGAATTACTGAGCAGAAAATGAAGTACTGGGTAACATGGAGCTTGCTGAATGGGTTAATAGGTTATGTAGTAGCCATATTAACATGAGCATCTTTGATGAATGCAAAAAACAGATTTGAGTGTTAGAATAGTTTTGCAAGTTCCTTGAAACTCACTGGAAATAGTGTTAACGTCAGGAGACTCCCAAAATTCGGACAGTTCTCCTGGGAGAGTCGGCAAATCTCCTGCAGTGAGATTGAGACATCAAGCCTAGGAATCCTACTATTTCTAGTGTTTCTAGGAACTGGGCGGGTATTTCTTACGTTATCTGCGTCATCAAGCCCCACCCCAATCCCTAGTAATACTATAAAAAAGTCATTGCTGGCCAGGGGGCGGTGCTTAGTGACTATATTTGCATAAAGCCCATTTATCAGAGTTTGAAAATAAGAGGAAAACAGGTAGAAAGTAACACCTGGGCAAAACCATGTTAAAATTCATGAGGATTCGTTTTATACTTTTCATGCAGTCAAAATATCTTTTTTGCTTATTGCACATAGATTCTGACCAGCTTTATTTTTAAACAATCACTTTGACCCATGTGAAACAACATCACCTCACGCTGCATATCATTTCACACAATGCAAGATAGGAAGAGATATTACCAACGATTTCAAGTTCCAATGAGCATGAGGATTCCTGCGAACACACAGACTCAATTTACCAGGAAAACCTGTGATTTCATCTCCCATACCCTTCTGCTCCAAAGAATGTTTTTACATGCAAGCCCACAAGAGTACACTTCACATTTGGGACGACATTGTGACATTGTTGATCGATAAAATAAGGATGTTTTAAAAATCCAATCAAATAATGATACGGGTCTGGATTCACAATTACGTAGTTTTCGTCTTGCGTACATTTTTTAAGAATTGAGCTACTACGCATATGTAGTAGCTTATTTACGCTATCTACGTACCATTTTTGTACAGCGCTTACGCAATCTACGCACAGAAATGGTACATGGATAGTTTAAATAAGCTACTACTCATGCGTAGTAGCTCAATTCATAGGCGTATCTATAACGGGTGCAGAAAAGGGGGCCCTGTGGCATGCATCCTGCACCCTGGGTTGGCAGGGGCCATTCAGCATCTATTTCTTTCCTCTAAGATCTTCCAGAAGATAGAAATAGATGCCAAATGAGTCCCCCTTACCCTGTGGTGGGACTGTCCAGATTCGCGGGCCGTAAGGGGGGGCAGGGTGGGGCCTAACGGTGCTATAAGCCCCGCCCCTTTTCAGACCGCAAACCAGGACAGTCCTGTCTCAGGTAAGGAAAGGGGCCCACGTGCTAATCCTTTACAAGGGCCCCTTCACTTTTTAAAACGCCCAGGGCCCCCTCACTTCTTAAAACTCCCCTGGCTCAATTCTTAAAAAAAAACGTTGTAAAGATGTAGCTCAGGCTGCTTGCAACCCCATTTTTAAACTTTTGTTTTCCATATTAGAAATTGTAATAAATGTTAATCTTATACATCCATCAATTATTCCTACTGTAAGGACCAACTCATTCTTTCAAATATAAAATTTGGATGCTATACATTTTAAAATCTTCTGTGTTTGTAGGACAGATCTTGTTTAATTTTCTGAATTCTTTTGGAAAGCTAGTGTTCTGCATGTGCTGAACTACTAGTGATTGATAGTGTTCTGCTTTCCAAATGGCTATTTAATATGCAAGCGATTAATGCCCCATCTCCCAGTGCTGGACCTGAGCTATTGATCAGTCTGCACTATGCAGGCTGTTTCTATGTGCACATTAAAGAGATCTTGCAAATTACTTAATAAATTGTGAAAAGACAGGTTGTCTGGTGCCCTGTTTAAAAAAAAAAATTAATTGTAATGATAACAATTGGATATATTAAGAATTAGAGCCTAATTCAATTGGCTACGGGACACAAAGGAGGATTAAGGGATATGTATTTCAAGAGGTATCACAATTTAAGTTCAATAACCCTTTCAGGGTTGCTGAATTTTGTTGAATAGGAAAAGTAAATACTTAATAGTTCGATAAAAGAGGACAAATCGCTATAGGCGTACGTGCTTTTGTACGTTTGTTTGGATCACACACACAATGGCCCGTATTCAGACCACACCGTTTACTGAAATTTGATACTGTGCATGCGTAGTCATTTTTTTTACGTAATCTATGTATCTTTTCTTTACGTAGGCCGCATATACGCAATCCACTTAACGAAAAGATAAGATTACATTTTAAAAAAATTACTACGCATGCGCAGTACCAAATTTCGGAAAACACCGGACGTATATGCAATACCTCCGGTGGTCTAACTATGGGCCAATGTTCCACAAGTTGCTAAGGAAGGTTTTGATCCAGTCCATTCGAAACACCTAAAAAGCACACAACCTTGTTTCTGAAAAGGGACAGATGGAGGCTCCTCCTTTATCCAGCAATATACTTTTTCGGGCTGCCACAAATACTGCATTATCAACCATATTTTTTTCGTCACCTCTGGACATCAGAGAAGGAGATCAGTATTTACACACAACATCCTGAGGTCATGGATGGCACCATGCAATAGACATACGCCCAGATCCTGGGCAACAGCGAGAGGGGAATTACAGGTCATACATAATTATCCTGTTTTGAAGGTTGTGCACATGCGCAAAACCTTCTTACATCGACATAAGGGTTGGCGTATGTAATTAACGTTACGTATTCAGGATCTTACAAAAAGGGCCCCCTCCCAGTGCGCATGTTGTATCTCTACCGTAAAGGCGGAACTAGACATGCTAATTAGGGGATGGGGCGGGGGAAGCTATGATCAGCTATGCGGCCGTAAGGGTAGGAATCTGGACACGTAAGGCTCAGTGGGGCGTGCACTTCTTGCTACGATGCCACCTGTAGTGACCTCGGGCAGCAGTAAGGCGCCCATAGGTCAGGATCCGGCCCATATAGTGGACAATTCCCTTTGCATGGGTGTCAACCCTGAAAGTGGATATGGATTATTACCCACCCAACATCAGATCTGAAAGGATAAAAAGCCTGACCATGTTGGTGTTGGCCACCAGTGGAAGGACAAGAGAACATTGGCTGTTACAACTGATTTGGTGCCTGGTATAGTGGCAGATCCTCCACGTTGACAGGAGTAATGGGATGGATACAATTTCTTCTAGGAGGAAGGACACCAAAGAACAGTAATGAAGGAAGGACTGTGCAATGGTACTAGTATATGACTCCCTCTGGTGTAACCAATCACTAATATAATGAAGAATTTACAATTTTTTATTTATAGTTATTATTCTACACAGCATTGTGTGATCATCATCACAATTACAGTCACATAACATGAAGTCTGTGCTCTGTCTTTGCTTTAAACAATAAAGACATTTCTCTTGTGCGAACCACTTAACCACATAAGCTGCTAAGACCTGAGAGCCTGCTTGTGCTATATTGGAGAGCATGCCCGTAGGCTTAACCCATTTCAAATAGATCACTGGATTCAGCA
>WWET01002917.1:101255-111676 GCA_011038615.1 Limnodynastes dumerilii | reverse complement strand
CTATTCTATTACCTGTGGTCCAAGCTGCATTCTGTTCCTGACACAAACAGCAGCATCTCCAAATAACATTTACAAACATACATTGAAAGAACACAAGTTGATCATGGTATGGCCACAGATACCCAGCCTGAAGTGATACAAGGATGACCAGGATCTTATACTGCCTTTTACCTTACAGATGATTCCATGGGAAGGTTAGTAGGAGTCTCTCTCTTCATTCTATCCTCAGAGTAAGGTTATATAAATAAAGACAAGAAGGCCTATTATTTCCCATTTGCTGCCAGCATATCGTTATTGTAGGTCTCTATATGTAAGAGGGAAGTGTCCTTACTCACTTAAAAATGACGCAACCAACTACTCATTATGTGTACTCAGCACTCAATGCTGATGCTTTAAAGAGGTATGCAAAGTTTCAAAACCATTCTCTTTAGAAGTTACATAATTTAAAGGGATACAAATTCTAAAATATTACTTGCTTCATCTGTAATCTAATTATGATCTCCACACACATATATACATACACACACACATATATATTATATAGTACATGTACAGATTTAAAGAATGCAGTATCAGATACTGCAGTGGTGCAATCAGGGGGATTTCTGGTAGCCCTGAAACCCCTTCCGCCACAATAAATATTAAAAAACAAAAGAAATCCCAAATACTTAAAGCTTGAAAAAAATAAAAAAAAATAAAAAAGGGGCGTAGCTGCATGGGTGCTGGTAAAAAAAAAAAGGGGGCGTGGTTTCATTGGTACATAGGCAGATTGACATATAAATGGGACCCTTTCCCTGACACACAGGTGGAATCCCACCACAGAGCAGATAACACTGTGCCACACAAGAAGTATAAGGGGCACATATTAGGCAACTGGGGACTCCCACATAATATAATGTAATGGGATATATTAGGAGTCTGGGAACGGACCAATATTTACTCTATATAGTGTGCCATTCCCAAAACCTAATATAAACCACATATATTATGTTATGTGACATAACTAGACCCCCTAATATTATCACTTGTATTATATGTAGTGTGCAATGTCAAGATCCTCAATTTACTCCACATGTATTGCACGCATTGGAACCCCCCCTCTAAAAATCAGCACAGCAAACCCCAAATCATGACTGAAGCTCCTCCATATCCCTTTGTACGGAGGGTGACAATATATTTGAGTCTTCTGTAGACATAGGGGTGGTTTTCCTCATCACAGAGCTTTCATCGGTCAATGGGATGGGATATTTGTTTTATTCGTGTATGAAAACATTACTCAGGCTTCAGTCTTCCTCTCAGAGATGGGGGTTTTCTGGGACTCTATAATCCCCTTTCTTTGAGATGGGAACACAAGTGTGCAGGTCACCTTGTATCTGTTTGGCAGACAGTCAAGTTGTCTCCATCATTCCGATAATTCTTTGTCAATGAAGTTTTCTCTCGCAGCCACATCTATGTGCCTTAAACATCACAGTATTACATACTGTGGTAAAGGGTATATCAAGGTCTCAAATGACCGATTTGTAACATTGAGATTGTTGGAGGAAGCCAGGCAGAAAATGGACAATCTCTGTACTCACTGTAATACGTACGGGTCAGGACAATGGACAGGAGCTAGACCGATAGCTGACAACTCATCCAATATTGGATCTCCACTGCATTCAGCCTTTCGCATAAGAGCACGGGATGCCATTCTCCTCACAAAAAACGTGGATGGGTCAGAAATCTGGATAGCGTTGAGGGTGCTTAGAACTACTGTAAAATTTAAAAAGCTACCCATTGCGCAAGCTTCTATTCTGCCACTGGAAACACTGCAGGAGATTTTCAATCCTAGTGATCACAAAACACCCCCTTTTTGGGAGTTTGGATTCAGCCCAATAAATCCTTTTCTCCTGGTAAACACATGGAATAAATATATTATTTAGGCTAGCTTACCCTTTCTCCACTTAACATCCTCACTGCATCCTACATCTATCCCTTCTTTTCATTCCTTCCCTGTCTCCTCCGCTCACACCAGCGGTCTACTTCCTTCCCCCTCCTTATGTCTTCTAGAAGTTCATCCCTCCCACTTAGTGTGTTAACTCACGTAAGCAGGGCCCTCCATCCTAGTGTTGTTCCCTCCTCCACCACTCCACCCTCACTTTGTACACTCTTGTCCCCCTGTGCTACCCCTTTACCGCATCCCCACCTGGTGCCTCCCTCTCAACCTCTCACTGTGCTCTATCCTCTGCTACCTGATCTTACAAGCTTGACACCTCGCATTTTGCCTTGTGTTCTGTGCTTGCTTCACTTTATTGTATTTTAATGATACATTTAAATTTATATTGTATTTTATTATGTACTATGCTGTCCATCCCTACCCTGTATATCTGTGCTGTATTTTGTTGTATTTTTTACGGTGCTGCGGACACCTTGTGGCGCATAATAATAATTTATTATTTTATTATTATCAGGAACCATTTAAGGTTTTATTAATGGAATAAGATTGATCCATTTCTCTTTCTTTTGTCTGTTTTTAGTTTTTTAGGTTACAACACACACCTGCAATACAAATGCGAGATCCTTTTTTTAAATGTATTTAAAACCATCTCTGAGAGAGTGATGCTGGAAATACTACAATATGACAATATAGGAGTTTATAAAAATGGGAAAAGTGAGTGGATGGTAAAGAAGCTGCCTATTGAATTATCCTTCCCTTTTAGGCACATGGAAAGTTTGCTTATAAGTAAAGAAAGAAAGAAAAGAGGTCAAATAAATATGGTGCTATATAAGTGGCAATTTCACAGACCCTGTATAATAGCACAATTCATTTAACTCAATGTTCTTTAGAATTGTTGTGGTTTCAATTAATGTGCTTGTCATTTTGAAAATGAGGTTTACATAACTGATATGTCAGTAGAACAATATATTCTTTGTGATTTACTGCACAACAGGAAAATATCAACAATGCATTCTAAGAATCACTGGCTTTGTAGAACATACAGTCTTTAGGTAAAAGCAATGAAAGTGTAATATGAAGTCTGACATATAAAGGGCAAAATATTTTCTATATTTTGGATGGGTTTAGCCACTGGAACACACTTTTCTAATTTTATGCATTAACTGTTTTGTAGCAACGACTTGTGTATGTGCGACTATGATTGGTGTTTGTTTTTTGACAAAACAGTTAATCATAAGGAGGCGAGAGGAAACTATGATAAATGTGAGAAATATTAGTCAAACATATGTATAGAAAACAAAGAAACATGTGGTAAATGACACAGGGGCTGATCCAGAGGTGGAAGTAATAGGAATAATAGGAGCAAATCTGGACTTGGCAGAACCCTTGTCTACCTGTAGGGGTAATCATATTTAAAATCTGCAAAGAGAAGGAGTTGGGTGGTGATGTTTTTTTTGGCTCTAAATTCTTAAAATAAAGTTCAGTATTTGTGTGGAATAAAGTAACATCAGTCAGTATTTTCCCTGCATATAAAAACACAAATGAATTTGTACCCCCCATATTGTGACATGGTTTATCCAGCTTTAGGTCAGCACCTTTTTGAGCAGTTACTCCTGATTGTGGATCAGCTCCACACGTATGAAATAACAAAACCACTTCTCTCTGTGTAATGGTACAATCATTCCAGATTGAGGAGTTCCAAAAATTCAGCTAACATAGTTCCTGTCTATCTGGGATACCCTGGCCCACAGAATATTTAGTATTTATTAAAAGGTTTTTATATAGCACCATCAGATTACATAGCGCTTTACAGAGAATATTTTACAGTCACATCAGTTCCTGCCCCTTGGAGCTACATGCTAAGGCCCCCAACACATACATTAGGGTCAATTAACCTACCAGCATGTTTTTGGAGTGGGGGAGGACATGCAAACTCCACACAGATAAGGTCTTGTCTGGGAATCAAACTCATGACCTCAGCGCAGTGAAACACAAGTGCTACTCACTGAGCCACCATGCTGCGCCAATATAATAATAAAACAGTGAAGACCTTTAGATTACAGAAGGCTGTTGACAAGCAGGGGTATATCTACCCTCTGGCACACACCAGGGATGCCGGTCGAGGGGGGGCAACTGCCTGGCGGTGCCACCTGCTGTCCAGGGGTAAACACCTCATCTCTTACTCTAATGATACTTCGCTGTCCTCTGCTGAGCTGTAGAGGCTTTGCTGTTGCCTGTCATGCTATATGACCATTAGCGGAGCAGAAGCATCAAGTAGCCTCTACAGCCCATATTTAGGGGCAGCACAAGCCTTTACTTTGCCTGGGGTGTCCAGACCCCCACATACACCTTTGCTGACACATACAATAGCATAAGACCCTATTGAAGCTCAAGAAGCTGGTGCTTCTTAAGAATGGTCTTTTAAGAAACTAGCTACTTTGCATACGTGGTAAATCATTTACACAACCTACGTACAATTTAGGTAATTGGATTAAGTATGTGCGGTCTTTAAAAATTAAGAAGAGCCTCTGTCCTTTTTTAAGAAGAGTGTGTGTGGGGGGGGGGGGGATTGAGCCAGGGAGATAGTGTGGAAGGGATCACTGTTTGTATTTTCTGTCTTAAGAAGGAAAATAAGAACGGTTAGTTAAGGAAGCCCCATGTTACTCTTAAGTGCCATTAAGATTCCTAAAAATGGGAGCGGGTTGGGGTGCAGATCAGATGAGTTGGGGCAGATACACCGAACTCATACCGATCTGTGATCACAGTCCATAGTGACCAGATCCTATGAAATGAATGTGTTGCATTAGGTTCTAAAAACGCAGAATCTCACTGGCAAAACAAAATTCTATATAGATGCTTATCTTATGCACAACATGACCGAGAAGAATGTAAATCATAAGTTACTTGTGCTATGTAAACAACAGTGGTTAGTTATTAATACGGCTTATAAATGTCACTATACAGAAAGGCAAGTCAGATGCTTTGTTGCAGAGGGAGAGGAATTAGTAGCAGAAAGAGGGAAGTAGTGATGCCCCTTTATAAATCATTGGTAAGACCTCACCTAGAATACTGTGTTCAGTTCTGGAGGCCATATCTCCAGAAAGACAAATACATTAGAGACTGTGCAAAGAAGAGCAACTAAAATGGTCCATGGCCTTTGTAACAAATCATACCAAGAAAGGCTAGAGGAACTAAACATGTATAGCTTGGAGCAGAGAAGGGAGAGGGGGGGTGTGATAGCAACCTTCAAATATATTAAATGTTGTGACCGGCTAGAGGAGGGGGCATTTTTCAAAGTAAGAGGTGTAACAGAACACGATGGCATGAATATAAACTGGAGGGTGGTAAATTCAGAGGAAATGTGTGAAAAAAAGAACTTCACTGAAAGGGTGATAGATAAGTGGAATAGCCTCCCATCTGAGGTGGTTGAGGCTAACACAGTGGAAGTGTTTAAACATGCTTGGGATAAATACAAGGATATCCTAAATCTCAAACTAAATTGAGGGTAAATGGGGTCTAGGGTCAGTATAGTTTTAAATAAACAACTGGGCAGACTGGATGGGCCATGTTGCTCTTATCGCTGACAATTGTTTAAGTGTCTAACTTGCTTACTTCTATTGGTTACTGAACCTTTAAACTTTATTGTAAACTGGTTTGAGTAAGGCTGGGTACACACTGGGTCTTCTTTTTTTTAAAGAATCTTTCCAATCACAGAATCAAAAGATCATTTCACCAGATATCTTACCAGTGTGTGCTGTCCAAAGATCTCCTAACAAACACAGTACACACTCGCAAAAAGAAAAATATATCTTTCAGTCTTTGATATACCATATTAGGAACTCTAAACTATCACAGACCATTTCAAAAGATTTTTGAGCATCTTTGGACAGTACACACTGGTAAGATATCTGGTGAAACAGTCTTTTGATTTTGTGATTGGAAAGATTATAAGCTGAAAAGACCAATGTGTACCCTGCTTAAGAGATGGCAAGACAACGATGGAGGATATCTGTAAGAACAGAGGGCTGGATCCAGACTTAAGTGCATGCTTGAAATGAGTTACTCCTGGGCTAAACCATGTTGATTGCAGTGGAGTTATATTTCATCTGTTGCAAGCAGTATTAGAGTTGAGGTTCCCTATCCCAAGTCTAAATAACAGTGTGATAGTAAAGCTGGTCAGTATCTGTGTGCAGTAAGCAATTCAGAGATATATCCCTGCATGCAAAGAATACAATTAATTTGACTCCCCCTGCAATCAACATGGTTCAGCCCAGGAGTAAGTAATTTCAAGCACTTAAGTATGGATCCAGCCCAGAGTAGGTAAAGTGTATTAAATTAATTTTTTTTTTTAAATATAGGATATCTTGTTTTGTTGGTTATAACTGTTGCACAATATTCTATATAGCCATTACACCGAAGATGACAATCTGTCTGTTAATCAAGTTCCTATTCTACTTTAAAACAATTAATATGTATATTAAAGAGCAGTGTTGTTATCACAATTTCATATTTTATAGTTTGCACACATCTATGTTCCCTTAAATTGTATCCTTTTGTTTTGAACACTGTTGTATAATAAGCAATGCAATGTCCATGTAATTTATATCAATGACCTTCAAGCACTAATTGTTATATAGAGTGTCACAACCAGTTACAAAAAAAATAGCTAACACTTTTTGGAACCACAAAAAAATAAAATAAAAAAGAAAGCAAATAAAACACTATGGTAAAAAAAGATACTGCTAATTAATGTATATGTTTCTTTGAATGTATGTTATTGTAATATTCTTTCATTCTGAACTAAAATTATTAAAAAATCTTCTCTCCAAAAAAGTTCCTATGTGCTTTCACTGTCTAACACAAGGAATTCTATGTATAGAAGAATCACTGGAAAACATATATAGAAAACAAGTGGAAAAACAGATGCTTTGTATTTTGTCAGTGGGCAGCTTCCATCCCTCAGAAACAGTTATCTCTGGAGAAGTGCTTAGCACAAAGTGCAGCGCTTAGGTTTGGCAACACAAAGACAAATGTGAGAGATCTAAATCAACAGTGAAGATTGAATGCCAAGGAGCTAATAGCCACAATCTGCAAGTCTCACAAAATGACTACTGGGTGTATGCACAAATCCAAAATCAGGATGCAGATCAGCTCTGGATAGGAAATACAGAGATGTTCTGTATTTATGGGCAATAAGTAAAATCAGCCATTATTTCTAATGCATATATCATTATGTAATTAATATGCACCCCAGACATTGCAACAGTTTCTCCAGGTGCAGTTTTGCCCCTTTTGGTACTGTTACTCCCAGCTCTGGCTCAACCAGTCTGCAGTCAAAATATCTGTTGGGTGTCATCAATAGTTCTTGCCCCAACCACTGCCTACCTAAAGCAGTCGAATTGGATTAGCACAATAAAGAGGTCTAGAAAATCACTTAATTTCCACCTAAAAAAAACCTGGCATACTCACAGACTCTGAATCAGCTCCAGAACGTGCATTGTAAACAAAGATGTAAAAGTTAATAACTACAACAAAAGATATTCAATAACAAAATCTTAGCAAAAATAAAAAAATAAAAAAAAAGATTTCAGTGTTCCATAGACTTAGAAAAATAGTTATTTTTAACGATTAACTTTAGGTTGATAACTTTCCTATAGCAGCTGTCCATAACTTTGCTTGTGCAAATAACTTTAAATGTCATTTCTTTTTATAGATATTAACACTTTTTTTTTATCATATCTGTACTTTTTGCAAATTACAGTGTAATTTCCCCATCATGAAAGACATAAAAAAAACCTTTACCAATCTCATGCGAGTCAATTGACCTGCCGCGTCTTTTGGACAGTAGGAGGAAAGCAGAGCACCTTGATGGAATCCAGGTGAACATATAAAGTGGTCACAGATAAGCAGGTTACTTGGCTCATCTCTATCATACTACATTAGCGGTCACAATGCATACATTAGACATAGATAAGCATCTAGAGTGAGCAGCTGCATCGTCTGGATGTGATGGCTAATGATTGTTTACAGTGGTCTGAGCCATTTTAAATGTTGAGCTAAATACATACATATACAATCACACATGATCAGATGGTTCTTTACAGATTGTCTGATGACTGCAAGTCCCTATGAGCATGTACTATACCAATTTATAGTCTTTTCTAACCATCTACTGAGACGATCATGAACCAATACACTGTAGATATCGGTCTATGCTGCACAGAAGACTGCCAGAAAAGTTGGACAAATAGTCGTACCTGTGTGCACACTACCCACATTTATCCGACACTGTACCAGTGATTGAGATTTGTAGGTTGTTTATAAAACCAAATCTACAGATCATGATTACAGGAACGTGCAGACCAAATCATTGCAAACCCTTTTATCAGCCCATTAACTGGATAGGTGTGTATCCAGCTTTAGTGATGGTGTAATCATTGATTTAATGCAATCACGGTGCTGTACATTAGTTTAGTCGTAGAAGATTGTAATGTGGTTGGGATGCTCTCCCGTGTCTCCAATACGACAAGTTCTGATGGAAAAATAAATGTAAAGGAATTGAATCGCATGATTAAATCTAATTAGGTTTAACTCCTATATCCAACGGAGCTAAATTTAACACTCTCTTAGATAAAAGGAATACCCATTAGCCTCTACCCCAGATGCCTCTTACCTGAGAGGGATCTTGATAGCCAGGTATCTGTCTATGGCAACAGCCAGTAAGCTGAATATTGAGCTTTGAGTCAGCACCAGAACGAAGCAGGCGAAGAACAGACAGCTGTGAAAATCAGTCTGGAAGCCAATGCTGATAGTGATTGCAAATGGGATGGCTAGTAGCCCCACTGCTATATCAGCCACAGCCAGGGAAACTAGGAAATAGTTGGTGGCATTTTTCAGAGTGCTGTTTATGGCAACTGCCCAGCAGACCAGTATGTTCCCCACAATGGACAGTACAGCGATGATCACCTCCAGAGCTATGTAAGCTGGACTTATTGTCATTTCCACTATCGGTTAATGGCACATAAGAAGACAGGCATCTGTGGGTGGGAGACGAGGGAGTGTGTACCCCCTTATATTTTAAGATTCAATCCCTTTCCAGTAACCTTTACAAGAAATATAGTCAGTTGCTGAAATACTGTGCTTTATATGTCCAAGGAGTGGGGCGCCTGCTGTGCCCACCTGTTACTCCTGTCCCCAAAGGAATGCTTCAAAGCGTCATGTGTGGCCCCATGGTCTCACCAAACCCTTGAGACCCGCTTAGCACGGGGCTGTTAGCACCATGTCATGTCATGGGATCCAGTCACTTTGCAGTTTCTTCTCAGGTCTCCGATCACAGGAGACAGGATACCGCTCCCCGTCGTGGTCTGGCTGGATCCCTATGGGTGGCCCTTGTGTTGCCTTATTATAGAAGGCGCAACATCCTTGGAAACGCAAAGTTGCCTAAGCATTATAGCAAAGGTGAGTGGCAAAGCATGGCATTAATCCGGGTAACCGCATCAGGGCACAGTGCTAAGGCTTCAGTATCATTGTATACAGTCCCTTCAGTCATCCATACCACCAGGCAAAATAAGAAAACTAAATCCTGCGCTCAGTCACTGTCAAGTCCTTGTTTGTGAAAGTTTGCGAGTGTCTCTGTTGCAGCGGATCGCAGTCTCTGGTCTCCCGCTGCTGTGCCACATGGGCTGCACTTATACAGTATAGGCAGCGGATGGTTACTCGCACAGCCGTCCCTCCTCCTGTGCTCTATGCCTCTCCTATAGGGCGCTGCTGGCCGCACACTTTACATATGACCTCCCATATTACACCTTATTCTGGTTTCCTGCAGAGACAAGAGTGCAGAACAAGCTGCTCATCAAACTGAGGACAGGGCATTGTTTCTGTGCAGTCAATAAAGTCATCAGTGTTTTCTATCATCATAATATTAATACATGCTCACTCTATGCTGGCTATAAATTTGTAGTTTTGCTATAGGTTACCACTCTATGCACAGGGCTGGGTTTACGTGTATTTTCTATTTACATTCTTTAGGTGTACATATTAATCTGCCTTTTTAACCTATGTCTAATTTTTTCCCACTTTAAAGATCAGTGTAACGTATTATTCCTATCACCAATTGCTGTGTGTATGCAACTTGCAATAAGGAAATATAAAGCAAGAGCAGGGATAGTACTGTAAGAAGACAGCATTATATGTGTGTTGGTTATAGGTATCTAATTGGGTTAGTCATGCATACTGGAACACTTATGTAACAGATGATCTGTCAAATGTGAGCACTATATCTGTTACATGAATAGCTTAGTTACATTTCAATCTTCTATGATATCTAAATTTTTAGGTAGTTAAGAAAACACAAATAAATCTCAGTGTAGCGTTTTTAATGAAATAAAAAAAAGTTTGGCCAAAAGTTCAGGCTAAATATATGCAAAGTTGTATCATCAAGCACGATACCCCTAGATATAAAGCACACACCTTTATTGTGACTATA
>WWET01002917.1:75755-96148 GCA_011038615.1 Limnodynastes dumerilii | reverse complement strand
ATCAGCCTCTGTATATAATATTATTGTGTTTAGACAATGCATCCTCAGTGGAGGGAGATGAAAAATACGACTGTGGTTTTCGTATCTTTTCATGCAATACAAAATACTAAATTTAAAAAGTGACTTCTAAATATTATGAAAATATTTTCTGCACTTGTCTGTTTTGTGTGATACTTGCATTGAAAGCGTGAATTGTCAGCACGTTCAAACACTTATTTGCTTTTTTTTATTTTAAAATAATTTTCACTCATACTTTCACAGTTGTTGGTAATTATACCAAGGTATCATGAAAAAGAATGATCTAACACTGTAGCTATCACAAACATCTTAATCAGTTTTTGACTGGTTTATTTATATTTCCTTTGTTATGTAGTAAATTTAAAAGTTAATAAGCATATATCTGATGTAATTTATGTAGTCTTAATGCACAAATTATATTTATTGGCAAATACGCAAACTCAAAAAAGATTCAAACCCCAGGTCAGTACATTTAAATAACACAAGCCTTCTGAGGAAATTGTCTGATTTGACAAAGAAACGCGTCAAGGGGCAGCTTATGATGTGACATGCTACACTCCTGCATACTCTAGCACTTTACAAGTGGCACCATTCTGAGCCTATTTGAGGACAGCACTTGCACTTTTATTGGAGACCCTTCCACACGGTGGACTGCAAATTGAATCTTATCCCTTACTAGGACGAGGGCTTACAGAGGTAACAAGGGTTGCAAATACCCCTCCGGCAGACACGCTTTCCTGGAATGAAGCTGACAACGTGGTAAAACACACCAGCCACGTGTCTCCAGCCCCAGCATCGGAGCTCACAGTTCTACACTATTACGGCTGGCACGCGGACTGTCAATAAGTGGGACAAACCTAAGTCTCACCAACGTTTAACTCCCTCCAGCAAATGGTATCTATCTAAGAGGGACACGTGAGTTACGCTGACATTACAATATTGCCCTCTATATAGCCATTTAACACTGTGCCTCATCAGAGACCCACTGTGGGCACATGGTTAGACATTGTTCCCACTTTGTGATACTCTATAGTGGAGTCTCCAAATTCCATCGTTGCTTTCTCTCTATAAAGTGTTAAATATTAGCCTCTCCTGTTATACGTATACAGTATCTCCATACTGGTGGACAATAACGGCATTATCAAATTTTATGCATGCTATATATTATATTTCAGCTTTTATTTGATTGTCCTTGGACCTCATATGGATGACTATATTATTGTTGTGCCCATTTCAATTTCATATTGAAGTCACATCGCTGCATATACCTGTTTATTATATATTTTATACATTTTTTATACATATATGGTTATTTAATAAATACATTTTTTTTTATTTACCTGTCGAGACCCATATAGTTTTTTTTTCTAGCGCTTCTTTCCTTTTGTTTTCCTTGTATTTTGTGTATACTGATTGGCAGTATCTGTTAGGTAGAAAGAGCTCTGAAATTAACCTGACTAATTATCATTCATATCTGCCAAGCTCGAATCTTATTTTCTTTTATTTAAATAACACAACAACCAACTGGTGTTATATTCTTCCTATCACTCACCAGTGGGATCATCCTATTGCATATGTGACCTACTAAAAGTATCTTCAGGCGTCTGTCAAGACTGTCCACTGGCATATGTGACTTACTGATCACACCCTAAAGCACCCACTATTTGGTGATAGCATGCAATTGCTATATATGCGTCTGAAAATTATCACATCACCACCATTATTAAAATTTATACACACACACACACCCAGATGGTTAATTTTATTTGATTCTTTGGGCCAGATTTACTAAGCTGCGTGGTTGGAAAAGTGGATATGTTGCCTATAGCAACCAGATCAGATTCTAGCTCTCACTTTCTTTTTACATACTAGAGAATGTCAGCTAATATCGGATTGGTTGCTATGGGCAACATCTCCAAATTTACAAACCCGCAGCTTAGTAAATCTGTCTCTTTATTCTAAATGTCACTTGTCAAGTTTGCAAGTTAGATTGCTGTATCGTCAAGTAATTTAAAACGTTTTTTGGTTTGTTTTTAATATACAAAATACAAGGAAAACAAAAGGAAAGTATGCATCATATTTTGCCATTTGTGCATCATAGAGAAAGTGTACTTAGAAGTACTTAGAAAAGTACTCTAACAAAAGATCATTTGAAAATGAAACCAACCAATAAGAGAGCAGTAAACTTTCATTGTGTATAGTTGTGACAGGTTGACATTGCACTGTGCTCCTGCGGATAATGCTAATAAGGAAAATAAGTATTATATAACTGCACTGTAAAGCATAGCTACACCACAGGCAACTGCCTGGAAGGAAATCAGGTGTAGGATTTAGAAGAGTGACTTGATAGACTTTCTGTTTTTTTGTATCTATTTTCAAAGTATTAAGTTATTGACAGAAAAGGAGTGCACTGTACTTAAACAACTAGCAAATATTTCCTTCATGTAAATATGAATAGCTAATAACAATAAAACTTCATTGTAAAGAAAAATGTGTCAATGTACACTAATCCTGAGTTGTGTTTGTGCCAAATAGGCACTTAGTCATTATTGCATCTTCTATAAACAAGAGATGGAAGAGGCAATGTTAGGTAGTAAACTGTGTTTTTAAAATGTACATGAATAAATTTGAAAATGAACATGCAGCAAAACTTCCCTTTCTTGTTTGGTTATCATAGATTTGGGGTTTTATAAAAGTCAGTTGTTTATGCTTAATTGTTGGATTTAATGAGCTGGAAAGGCTATGTAAATCAGTGGTTTATTTTCCTAAAAACTCCACAGACATGGAATCCTGATCTTCCTCCATTAATTTTGAAAAACTAGTTTGATTTAATGGTCAATGGATTGTAGGTCATACTCCTTTTAAAGGCATTGAACAAAATAGGTATAATCTGCTACTCACAGCCTATTGTTTTTATGCTAGATTGTTTAAGATGAACGATGAGCTACTGGTGACTACCCTTTTAAAAATAATGCTGCCTAACACTGACGACAAGCTACAATGTGCCACTAGTATAATAATGCAGAGCATTGCCACATTTTGTCCAAGACTAACCCATGATAAGTTAGGCAATAAATAGATTCATTCTGGTAGCACCATATTTACTATGATTCTCAGCTGATTGAGTAAACTCAGATAACATAACCAACAATTTTTTACATTATTTTGGTTGCGAAGACAACTGCCTTTAAAACCGGCTATTACGTTAGCCGAAATACGCGGATTTGGTGTGAGTATTAATCCTTGATAAAAATTTGTGCAATTACTTTCACAACCAAAATAATGTGGCCTTCGCGTTTTATTGAATCAAGCCCACTATCTGGGACTGGATAAGCACATGGGCGATTCATTCATGTTATAACTCCAACTGTGCAGTGTATTTCTACATTTCAATGAAAACAAAGAAACACCACACTCCATATTGGGGCTGCAGAAAGTAATTCATGTGACGGTGGCTTATCATGGCGAGAAATGTAACTGAGAGTCTGATATTCACTGGATCCCCTGATGGTGGGGATTGACTTGGCAGCAGATCCTCAGCAGGTCAATCCCTGATGCTTGTAGATGGGTATTATGGAGCCAGACTAATGACAATCCTGGTGGCAGATAGCACACCCTGCAGCATTCCCTAAAAATAACACAAGAGCACATATGAAGGGTATACTTTTATAGCAAGGTAAATGGTAAAGACAAAGGGTCCCTTCATACAAGTGAAAACATGGCAAGTATAGGCACAGGAAAGGGACCAGGTAATAGGCAAAGACAAGGAGAGGTAAAGGGCAAGACAAGACAAGTTATGGTGTAAGGCAGGGTAAGAAAAGTTAAGGTGCGAGGGGAGGCAAGACAAAGCAGAGTATCCTAGAAGGATTGACTTAGTTGGTGTTGAAGTGCTTGAAACATTGATATTTAAGGATATTTAAGGAACAGAGCAGCCAATCATTGATGGAGTGCAGGGCAAGCAGTGGCGTTAAAAGATTCGGTTGCTAAGCAACAGCTGGGAATATTCAGCTGCATTCATAGTGTTTTTAATTGAGTCAGCAGCACCCTAGTCTCCCAGAAACCGCTAACATACCCAGCAAAGTGCAGCTTGGTCATACTCCTCTAGGAACAAGTTGTTATTTTATGAAATTGAGCTGCTTTGAAATCTTTATTTGATCTATGCAGAAAAACTTTAGTTCATCAAAATGGAGACATTAGGATGTGTTTATAGTGAATTTAATATCTGTTTGTGCTTAGCAACATTCTATATTGAAAGTATTTATTTTTAAGAATTGCCTAGGTACTTTTTTTGTGTGTATATGATATTTTATTATATTGGTTTATTGTGCTGTTCAAATATAAATTCTGTAAGATTTTTTTTTTATGTTGTAATGTTTAATGTTGTACAGATGCGTCCAGTTGACTCATTACTAGCTGAATATTTAGTTTACAGTGAGATTTGTCATGATGAATACTTAAGGCCATACACTGAAAGAAAATTTTCCCATCGATTGGTCAACAGACAATCTGACAGATTCAAACAATATTGAAGTAAGCCCACACACTGCTATATTTGTCTTGGAGATTCAAAAGGCTGGGTATATAGAAATCTGCCTCTTAAGTGTGAATCAGGTCCACAATGTTTAAATCTGTCAGATTAGCTAATGATCTTTTGATTGGTTAAATGATTTTTCAGTGTATGACCAGCTTTAACATAAAAGGACAATGGACTTTCGTATTCAGGTTAACACAGAGAGCTTTGTATTTGACAGTACAAACACTGGATATTATTGTATTTAGCAATGACCCAGAAAGAACACATTTTGGGAGATAACATTTTTGCTATTTATTTAGTAAAATTGTACTGTAAATTGTAGTAAGCAATCAAATGTAAATTTTTATAAATTAGTGGGCTTAAATCAATTAGAGAAAATGTGTTATTACTTGCTATTAGTTTATTATTTTAAACATAAAGATGGAGGTTTCCTCTAAAATATTGAACGGTTGGCAACTACCAACTGCAGTCTTCTGTCATATAATAAATACTTTGTAAACTTTAAGCAGCTGCAAATTTACCATTGTTGTACTACTTGTGATGTACATGTATATAATTATCATTCACAAAATTCCCAAAGCCTCGCTACATGTACACACCAATTAACAAACATACACAAGTATTACTGGCACTCTATTTGTCAACAGGGTTAGAACCTAAACACCTGTTCGGGAATAAGACAGCTGCTGGTTGACTTTGTAGAGCAGCTGTAGGCATGTAATGTATTAAAAGAGATTTTAATTTCCAAACTGTCTACTCAATCCCATCCTCATAACTGAATGGCATAATGGGGTTTAGTATTAATTTGAAAAATATTCTTTTTATGCCCATTAGTTATTTTGTTAAGAATCGTTATTTTCAAACATTGGGGTAGATCCAGAACTACGTTTGCTGGGGTAGATCCAGAACTACGTTTGCCATACGTTTATTCGCGTAGCGTATTTTCGTGTGTGTAAATTTATTACACTCCCCTCGGCACACCACTTGAACGTACGTATTTTGTCAAGATACGCTTTCCAAACCTTACCTTAACTTTTTCCAACATAATCGCAGTCATACGCACACGTACGTATGGGCTAATTTACGCATCCGCTAACGGACGTATAGACTACGTGAACTTACGCTGCTTAGCACGCCCATACTGTACACTTTAAATACAAACCTCCACCTACTTCACGTAAATCGAACGTATTGTTAACTCACGTAAAATTGGCACGCCCACACGTAAGAATTTACGTTAACAATACGTGAATGGCCCATGCGTTTAATTTTACGTTACGCTAATTAGCGTATTTTCTATGGTGCGCATGCGCAGTACTTACAAAAACGCGATTTTACGTCTCCACCACACGTAAATTCGCTCCGAAGCGTTGTTCTGGATCAGGCCCATTGAGTGTTTAAAGATGTAAAACTCCAAGTAATAATTTGTTTTTTAACAAATAAAAGAACAAACTGCTGCATACCCTTATTACCTTAATTTTAGAGATCCTTTGGTTGGGATTCCCTTCCTTTCAGGTAATGGAAACATCTAATTACATCCGGATTCCAAAAAGAAGGACCTGTTATTCATAGCAGACTGTTGTGCTCATTTACCAAATTACTCTGCTGGGTCCTGATCTGGGGAAAGGGGCAAATTAGCTAATAATTTAAATAATTGAGACTCTTCACTGCTCTGATTCAGAGTTGAAAGCGCAAGCGTTGTACGTCTTTCGCAGAAACACATAACTCTGAATAGGATGTAGGATAAACGCCTTAAGGTTAAGTCATTGTCTAGGGCTTAACATAACACCTTCAAACAGCCCTCCCCACATCCAAGTCCCAATAAACACACAAGGTTTCTTAAAAATGACTCAACGGAGTCTTTGTATTTTTTTGTTACAATAAAGAGTAAAAACAGTAAACAGTAACAATAAACAATAAGTGCAATACCACTGGGATGGTGACGGAAGAAGGCAGTGCTGAACCCAGATTAAGCTATGCTTGATCAATAGCTATTAAGGTTTGGGCGAATTACCGTCCCCACCATCCGCTGGTGCCCGGTAAATCAAAGTGTGGGCATCAACCACCCCACTTGCAGAGAATACCGCAGCCACAGCCCTGATGAAAATTGGCGAATGTTCCCAATTACCCTGCTGGACCCGGATCCGCCCATCAAACCCGCAACTAAAACGGTTACCCAGGATATGGGGAGAAGAATGCCCATCGGGCTGTGTAAGCCTGGGCCCCAGAACTAAATAAATTAACAAGGCACTGCCTGCCTGCCACCATCCAAACTAAGAACCTCTTCCAAAAACCTCCCCAATGTCCGACAGGAACAGGTCCCTGCCTGAGTCAGACAAGTGAACGCTTTCCCATCCATAGAGGTGACTGGATTCAAAACGAATCCCCGGGAGCAAATGGCGAATGGCCCGCTAAAACCTTCCGGCGCTACATGTCCGCCGCAACCTCAGGGTCAGGTGAATGCCAAACTCGTCGAGGGCCAATTTCACACCACAAAAATGGGGATCGTGGGCCAGCTAAGAGAAATGAGGGACAAGTTCGTACAGATGGCGTGAACGAGGTCAATCATGGATATTTGACCGACATCATTCCTGCCAGGGTGCACAACAAGAAGGTCCGGGGGACCCCGCACACTGATCTTGCTCAGGAAACGGCTGCGAAACGCCACCCACCTCATGCTGCCCTGGCCGAACCAACATATAAGACATGGCAGGGACGAAAGGAGGGTTGCATTGCTCCCACGATACTGGGCTGCGTGAGCAACATAACAGTGACCGAATTACCAAACCGTACGCCGCAGTGGTAGGCAAGCCGAACCTGTAAGAAAGCGAAAGGTGACCGTGAGGAAAATATGGACAGGACCGTGGTTACCTGATAACAAGCCAGTCGAGTATCGGGTGAGTCATAAAGGTGCAAATAATACAGCCTAACAGTTTAACCAAAGGGGGAACTAATAGGCCTAGCTAACTAAAGGAGCCGTAGTCCCTACATCTTTTTTGCCCCTTGGGTCTTTTTTGCCCTTTTCGTTTTCTCTTTGTTTTGGGACTAGGGCGACGCCGAATAGGACCCTAAACTAGTTACCGGTCGATAAGTCTGGGAGGGTGTATACTCTGAAACAGGCGAATTTCCAGTGTCCCAGGTGCTGAACTGCGGTGTCGGGAGCCCCAGCCAGGACCGCGGATGTGGCTGCTCCAATTTGGAATGAATGCATCCTATAGGCAGTGCGATCCAAACCAAGAGCGTCCAGCACCTTCTGGAACATGGCCCGGAATTGGAATATGGTCAGAGGAGCTCCGCCCGCATGTTTTAACCAAACTGGGCTTCCAGTGGGGCGAGCTGTGGAAAAACGAGAGCACGGGGTCAGCGGACAAATCCGAGCATTGCCTGATCTAGGTAGCGTCACCCATCTACTCCTACCCGATTGGTCAGCTTTGGAGCGGTGAATTCTGCATAGAACCATCTCCTGATTTACCACAACATTCGCCTGAGGGATTCATAATCGTAAAGGGCCAAGGAGGGGGGGGGGGCTTGGCCAGGGAGTGTGGGGCGCTTGTAACGTGGCAGACAGTAATTCGGGCGTAACAGGTCTACGATGGTCAGGGGGAATGGGGTGAACCCGGAACCACCCTTTGAGAGCCTTCGATATCAGGAAACCCTTGGTGACGTCCGGGAAACCCTCTAACCGCAGGAAAAAGGCAATACCCGCAAGTGCTATACCTATGTTGGCTTTGGACCTCCCCGCAACACATTACCAGCTTATAAAATCTTCAAGCAATTCCTGACATCGAGGGCCACACCTGCAAAACCTACCCAGGCGGACCACGCTGTCTTGTACTGCCTCAATGTGCCCGGGAAGCGCCTAGCAAGTTCTCTCAAGTTGGATCTGCCACCTGCCAGGGATGGGAGGGACAAGGGGAACCAGTCAATCTGCAGCAGGGGCAAGGGAGCGGAATCCATACCACTGGAAATGGGACAGGGCATCTGCAAGCTCCTTTTCCACCCCGGATACGTGCTCTGCTCAAAAGCAGATGTTACATTCCAGGCATTGCAGGACCAGATGCCGCAGCAAGCGAACGGCGAGGAGGGAAGAGGCACTTAAGTTATTGATTACCTGCACCACATCCATGTTGTTGCAATGGAAAATGACGTCACAGTCCCGTAAATCGTGCCGCCCAAAGTACCACAGCCACAATTATGGGGAATAGCTCGAGAAGCAGCAGGTTAGCCGTCACGTCGGAGGATATCCAGTACACTGGCCAAGGCACTGTAAACCATGGGGCCGTTGAAGTAGGCTCCAAAACCTGATGCCCTGGCCGCATCAGTCAGGAGGTGTAATTTGAGGTTGGACACCAGGGGGCGCAGCCACATTCCGACCCCATAAAAATGTTGTAAAAATCTATCCCATATGGCCAAGTCATCATGTAACTCCCGCGTTAACCTTATTTGCAAATGGCTGAAGACGCCTGTTAAATATTTTACCCAGGGGAATAACCCTGCAGGCGAAATTAAGGGAGCCTAGGGGGGATTGCATGTTACGCAGGGATATCTTGGAGCTCGCCAGCGCCTTGCCCACCTTCACTCGGAGCCCTGCTACCTTGTCATTCGGCAGCCTGCGCAGTCCTGCTACAGTGTCAATTTCAAAGCCCAGATAAGGCAGGCGGGTGGTAGGACCATCTGTCTTATCCGAGGCAATGGGAACACCTAAATATTGGAAAAAGGCGGACACGGAGAAGAGGAGTTGGTCACACTAGGGGGAGTCCGGGGGGTGGGAGGGAGTCACCCGAAGGAAGGCAACCAAATAATGTGCAACCCCCTGGTGGCCCGTATCCGCCGAGATGCACCAGTGAAGGAAAGAGCTTAAGAGCTCAAAGTAGGTGCAGGAAATGGAGCACCCCATGGGAAGGCAGCGGTCGATATAGTAACCTTCTGAGACCCGGAGTCCTTCTCCATGTAGGAGAAGGACTCCGGGTGAAGTGGAAGCAAGCGGAACTTGGACTCAATATCGATTTTTACTAATAGGGAACCTGAGCCGGTGGCCTGAACTAATGAAAGGGCGGATTCAAAGGACTGGTAATGGACAGTGGAATGGGCAGCAGGAAATGGACAGTGGAATGGGCAACAGGAATGGCGTCATTCACCGACATGCCTCGGGGGTGAGACTTGCTGAATGGGGCGAAACTTGCCTGGGGTCTTCTTTGAAACAATTCCTATGGGCGAGATGATAAAAGGTGATATGGGTGGTTGTGGGAACGAAAAAATCATGCAGCCGAGAGTGACCTCCCAGTCCACCTTCTCCCTGAGCTGGTCCGGGAAATCCCTTGCGGAACGCAAGTTGCGGGGAATTGATTGAGAGACTTGTTTGGCTATGGGGAGGCGAAAGCCTTCCACAAAGCCAATTTTAATAGTGTCGCCATACCCTATCCGGGTATCGGTCTAGCCATTCCACCAATTTAGGCAGGATTACCGGAGACATTGCCTTGACGCGGGCCAGGGCCGGGTCTGCAGCGGTTCGCTCTCTGGTTGGCTGGTGGACGCTTACAATCGCGGGACGGGTGCGTTCTCCCACAGTGCATGCACTGGTGCCTATAGGGGCAGGAGGAGCCGTGTGGACATTGGGAGCGATTATAGGCATAGCACCGCCCAGGCGTAGTGGGTGGCTTTGAAGGTTGGGCGCCCTTATGAAAACTGAACCGGTGTGAAATCTGCAGATGTCACGCTTGCCTTCCCATTTTTGTCTGAAACACTCACCATTTCATTAATGTAGGTGCATATGTCACCAAATTGACCGTAAGCCAAAGAGAAAGCAAGCATCCCTCCCAGCCAATTGTCAAAGGATCTATAGGTTTCTTCACCTATGCTGTTCTTTTTGCTTGGTGGCCATCAGACCCAGCTTAGCTTCAGGAGTGATCGCGAACATGTCCACGAATTCCCCCCGCTTAATACGCTCCCGCACTTTGGGCCTGACTGTCTTTGCGACTGGGGTTGTGGAACAATACACTATGTTATCCCGGTTAACTAGAGGGCCGGGGTTCGCTGCGGCAGTCCTATTCTGAGATCTAGAGGCAAGGCCCTCCCCCCAGGAGATGTTTCCCCAACAGCTTTAGTAATTTCCGGGGTTATGTGTCCAGGGAAGGGGAAGAGTCAGGGGATGACCGAAAGTCGGCGTCATTCAAAGGGTCAATAAGCGACTCACCAATAGTGGCCAGCCCAAGTGCTGGTATGGATTCCCCCACGGTACCAGGCTCTCCACTGGTGAATGGCTGGGGTTTGTTGGACCCGGCATTGGCCGGTGTCGTAGAAACGCTGGAGGGTGGCACTGGAAGCAGTGATATATTGCAATAATTGTTACAGATGCAATCTGTCAGAACATAGAAGAGGCATCATTAATCCAACTGATTAGATCCTATCTTTACTCTGATAATTTATTTTAAATGATGTGTTTAATTATGCTTCCCAAATCTATTTCTGACAGCCAAGACAAATAGCTGAGAATATAGCAAACTACTATTGTTTAGCAAATAAAATTGTCCTTTTTTTGCAGAGGAGATCAGCACACCTTATAAATTAAGGTTGTTCTTCATGTTTTTGTTGTGCAAATGCTGATTAGCTGCTAAACTACATAATGTGATGGAAGTGTTAAAAAGCAAATAATCTGTAGAAAAGCAAGGATTTCCTGAAAGCGGCTAAGCTGGCCATACACTAGAACGATTATCGTCACAGCATGAAGTTCTCGATAATTGTACCAATTTTTCCTCTAGTGAGAAGTAACTGTCACGTTCAAGGGGTGTTTGGGATCGGTTCCGGGTTTCAGGGATTGAGACCACTGAGATGGTTTGAAATGAAAGTGAGCCGGTTTAATAAAGGACGAGTGCATACAGAAATAAAAGGAAAACAATGGTGATCAGTCTTTGAAATAAGAGATGCAGAGGGTCCAAGGGGAGTGGAAGTGCAAACGTAGGTAAAAGTCCGTGGGCTAGGGGTTTCACACTGGCAGGTGTGGTGAGTAGCCAAATGAGTCCGGGTTGCAAATACTGTAGGGCTGGAGTAGTGCAGACAGATTAATCCAGGTTGGAATACTGTGAAGCTGGAGTAGTGTAGATAGATGAATCCGGGTTGGAATACTGTGAAGCTGGAGTAGTGTAGATAGATGAATCCGGGTTGGAATACTGTGAAGCTGGAGTAGTGTAGATAGATGAATCCGGGTTGGAATACTGTGGGGCTGGAGTAGTGCAGACAGATGAATCCGGGTTGGAATACTGGATACTGGACTGAAACAGGACTGGAGACAGGACTGGACCAAGACTAGAGACTGGACACTGGACTGGACCAGGACTGGAGACTGGACACTGGACTGGACCAAGACTGGATACTGGACACAGGACTGGACCAAGATTGAAGCTAGATAGGATCAGGATCAGTGAGCACAACGCAGGAGTACCAGGCACCTAGGGGACCTAGTTGTTCTGGCAACGTTAGCACTGTGCATTAATTGGCTGGAGGACTGGAGAGGCAGAGTTCCATTGGTGGTTCAGAACATGTGACCGCAGGTAAGATGGCGGCGCCAATGGAACGGAGGTCCCGCTGCGTTTTGGCGCCAGAACACACGTAGGATGCCGGACCCGGGCAGCGGTAGCATCAGGGTGAGTATCAGAGTCTGTCACTGTTATAGTGGCAGACTCCGGGAGACCACAGCGCCGGAGCGACGGGGAGCCAGAAGACGGCAGATAGGGTAAGTGCGGCACCTGCTGCGATATGTGACTGTAACGATATCGGTGCCATACACTGTGATTGTCGGGCCAAAAAAAAACGATTTTTCAGTACTTTTCTCGGTGTGCATAAAATCTTTTACGCCCACAGACTATGCGATAATCTGCTCATGTTTTACATAAAAGGCAGTTCAGAGGGTGATTGACAGCAACATTGCAGGAGTCATGCCGGAACAGGATGTTAGAAAATACACTTTAATGCAATAAATAAGAAACATTGTGTGAAATTTGAAAGTCTCTGCATGTTGTTTCCATGTTTGGTTCCATAAAGTAAATTCATGGAAAAATATGTTCTTTTAATCCATAATTATAGGATGACAATTGCAAGTACAGGTCTGCTGAATGCGTATCGAGTGTAATAAACAGGAAGGACGTTGTGTACATATACATAGACACACCCTACAGGGGTGTGGAAAGAACATAAAAAATTGTTTGAAATCTTGCACGATTATCTGAAATGGCCACACACTGCACTATTTTGCTAACGATAAACGATAATCATTCAGGAATTCCAAAAGATGCGATTATCTGCCGGCAGCCATTTTGGGAAGATTATCATGGTTTTCGGGGAAAAAATCGGCACCACACACTACAGCGATAATTCGTCAAATCACTGTTAATTGGGAGATCGGGCCGATAATCACATCTACCCAACAGTCTACTGTGTAAATACTGCTCAATGAACTTGCAGGGTTACTTGTATTGACCGTATTAATGACTGCAGACTGGGAAGTTTCACATTATAAAAAGGCAGTTCTACTAAAGCCTACAATACACCAGTGTCGCATAGTGGGTGCTGGAGTGGGAACATTCTTCATCTTCCTCTACAATTCCTGCTCCTGACATTGGGGTAGACCCAGAACTACGTCCGTCTTCCATAGACGGACGTAATTCAATGAACAATAGCTACTGCACATGCATAGTAGCTATTGTACGTAATCTGCGTATCGTTTCGATACGTAGATTGCGTATATGCAGATATAAAATATTTATTTTTAGAAATGTATTCTGCATTGTTATAAATAGCCATGATTATTTGATAAATAGGCCAAATGTTAGGAAAATACATCACAAATAGAGCAGAGTACAATACAAGATCCAGATGGCATTCCAAGCAAGTTTTAAATCATTGCACATTTTCCCTTTTAATAAATATACAAACACTCCAGGCCATTATTTAAGATGCAAGTCTTTGTTTCTGGTGGTTTTTATTATACTGAACTGTAATGCATTCATATTGTTTGTTCTGTAATCATAGCACAAGAAGAAACATTTGTATGTGTACAGGGGGAGGGGTCAAAGTGAGTTTGGATGCCAACAAGATTCTTATATGTTTATACATCTAGTGAATGTTAGACCATTGTCCAATGATGTTTATGTGGGGTGTGTGTCTCTGCTGAGGAAGGTCCTTTTTTGAGACCCCATTCCCGAAGATGGATCTAGGAAGAAACCTCCTGCCCTGCCGTAGACAGGAAAGCTAATTCTTACCCTAACCCACCCTTCCCTGTAGCCTAACCCTAAGACTCCCTTCCCCACAGCCTAATCTTAAGTCTCCCCTCCTGCAGCCTAACGATAAGTCACCCCCCACAACCTAACTCTAAGTCCCTAGAGAGGGTTACTCACCTCTCTGGTGTACCGGCGGCAGCATTTCTGAAAATGAATGGGTGAGAATTTGAATCGCTTGTTCATGAAAAAAAAACCAGCGATGGTTCTCATTCGAAATAGGGACAGCAACTTTTGACTGTCCCTGTTTTGCAATGAGAGACATCACAGCGGAGACTCGCAAAAAATGATGTCACACCTTTACATTCTGCAGCTCTGATGGATGAACCATTGTATTATTATAGTCTTAAATTGGAACTAGATAAGAAATATAATTAGAACTGATAGATGAGACTTTGGGGTATGTTTACTTAAAAAAAAAAGGTGAAAATATTTCCCATAGCAACTAATCACATTCCAGTCAGCAAACTCATAATGTGATTGGTTGCCCTGAGCAACATCTCTACTTTTCCTCCTTTAAAACTCTCCTAAACATAATACAGTAGCTATTATAACCCATGATAAACAATTTGTTTAGTCTGTGACTTACTGTATATGTAAAATATGGCATACAATATATCATCAGGACTATATTTTTCTTAATTAAAATAATGAGTATATATAATACAAAATAGGAGTGTATAGGTCAGGAGGCAGCATCATAACATTGAGCCTCTAGGTGTGAACAAGCAAGTCAGTAGTACATGTCGTTCCACTTATGGTTGGTTGTCAACCCCTCCTTCTCCACTCTCTGGACGAACAAGCCGAGTTGTAGAACGTGATGTTGTATCTGACCGGATATTCTGCACTGGAAGAGAAATAGCTCGTTAGTGCAAAGCCAACCTGAACTTAGCGGGAGGGAGAAGGGGAATGTTCAAGCGCCTCACAAGAAGAAAGTGCATGACTTTTCTCCCTGCTTGGAGGGTGACTCGGTTGCTCACCAAACTGCTATAGAGAAAGTCTTCACTTTTCTTCCATTCCCAGCCCCCGGGTCATCCCCAAAACCGTTCTCTTCATTTTCCCATAATGCATTTGTTTCCGTTGCTTCCCCAGCACAAGCCTCCATCTCATTCCCCTTGTTCTTTCCTATCCTGTTCTGTTAGGCTCCTCCCCTCTCTCCAGCCCATTTATTCCATTTCTTCTTCTTTTATACAATACTTACTCACTTTAGCTCCCCAATTTTTCTGTATCACTATCTCCCCCTTGTGCTGCCCATCTAACCCTCCTTTTTCCAACTCCTATCCTTTGTTTTCTCCAACCCCCTATATTTTGTAATGTTAATCTCCACCTACCCCCCACTCACTCATGTCCTCATTTGGCTGGACACACTAAAAAGTAATGTGGTACATTAATTTAGGATGTTATTAGCGGATGATCTGTTTGTATGCAGCGCATTGTTAGACCATGAAATTCACAGCCAGAAATAACATCCTATGGAATTCTACATTTCTCCTTCACTAAGCTGTGGATGTCAGGTTTTAGGATCATGGCAGCATTGCTACAATTACACATTGTCTTTGCTCTAACAAGCAGGTCAATCTTTTCAGATAATTAGACTCTCCTCGCTGGCATGGCAAACCAGTCATTTTGGCAAATTGTAGTGATGAAATAGTCATGTTTGCCATGTTTATTAATCTCATGCTCCAATATCCTCTCCTTTATACAGGGAGATTTGATGATTCCAGAATCATTTATATGGCTTCTTGGTTTACGTCCCTTGGTTTTGGGTATCTGCACCTTATCATACTATAATGGAAGATTCCTATGTAAAGTAGATACACATATGTGACTATTTGTTTTCTATCTGCAGTGCTTATATTGTTGCTTGTTGTTTGACAGACTTTTACATCCTTTAACTGAGCTCGCTGGTGATAAGTCTGTTTGAGACTATAGATACAGGTTCTGTCTTTACTGGTGTCCTTTTTTGTTCCGTATTTGTTGGACAAATTACAATGTGATGATTAAGTAGTAATGAAACAAAACCATGATATATTTCATAGAAAGAGTAAAGAGATAATTCACAAAAATACACAAAAGAGACATATTTCAGAATAATCACAATAGAGAGGTCTGTTTATTTAGCCAAATATCTTATGTAGTATAAGGGCCTCTTATTTATTCTGAGGTTAATTTTTTGCAAAGCTCCTGCAGTCACTTAACATTCAATAAATATTATGACAGTAGATTCATTATAATTTGTATTGTATTTTACTAGGAACATAGGGGTGATCCATAGGTTGATAATAAGAGAAAAACAGTTGGAAAATTAAATCTGAGAAAAACTAAGTTGGAATACGTGTAGCTATTGACAATACAAGACTATACCATATTACAATATTATAACCAGACAGAGTCATATGGAAAAGCCCTGACTATTCATGTAGAGTCAGTGTAACATAGCAGCAATAAACAAATACACCATCTACCAGTAGAGATGAGCGGTCTGGATTGTATGAAATCCGACAGGTTTTTGCCTCAGTTCCTCCCTAAAATTCTGATCCCAAATCGAGGCAAAACACCTCAAAATGTTCGTCACTCCTTGCCTTATATAGCATCAAAGTTAACAGAAACCTGAAGAAAATAAAGTCACCCCACAAACACTCTTTCCCAATAAACCAAAAGCTGAATTAGTATTGCTGCACTACAGGTCTGGCTCAATAAATTAAATCAATTACTGAACTGAATGTCCTAGCATTTAAAACAGCAAACAGCTCAGTGGAATATAATCCCCAAATAATTTGTTTCCAATTTCAAAATTACTATACAGACCTATACAATTTGCCGAACCCTATAGCTTGCTTGAATGGCAGAAATCACATATTGAGGACTTTCTAGCAGAGGCGCGCCTCCCACGGCTATCCGGGGAAACCGCAGAGAGTCTATCCTCTGATATCACAGTGGAGGAAATTGAGAGCCATTAAAACCCAAAAATCTGGCAAATCTCCAGGACCAGATGGTTTACTATAAAAAGTTTCAGACTATTCTAACCCCCAATTTACACACAATTTAATGCTATTTTATAAGGTGGGATCCGGCCCCAACAATTTCAAGAAGCCAGAATTGTTGTTAATCCTAAAGAGGGGAATGTTATTATTAACACTGATCCGCACAGTGTAAGCTGCCATAAAACCCGCACAAGAGAGGGGAGTTGGGATAAATGTAAGATACTCTTTAAGATTTCCTCTTCTCCTATATATATATTTTGCCGTTGTGGGATAACCCAGATTTCTCAGTGGGTTCCTCTTGTGCCTTCTCCCAAAAATTTATCACCAGAGGTGATTTCTCTCTCTAGATCTCAAAGCTGCATACCCGGATCTCTCTCCCAGTTTCCTGGAATGCATCCAGCTTAGGCACTTTCTGGCCTTGCGAGTTACATCAAACAGAATGATCTCCTTTTGAGAACCTATGCTTAAACGCTTCAATGAGTAGAGGTATGATCTTCTCACTATATAAAATGTTGTTGGACTCTACTCTGGAACTGAGTGCTAGACATGATCGGGAATGGGAGAGAGATCTGGGACCTCCTCCAGGGGGAAACTACTAGAGAGGCGGTGTCCATCTGCTCTATACCGGAGACTGCATATAAGATGTACTAAAGGTGGTATCACACTGACACAACTAATATGTATTCAGATGTGTCACCCAGGTGCTGGCGGTGCTGCTGACAGAGGGGAACATTCCTCCATATTTGGTGGTCGTGTCCCAAGATTTCATGTTTCTGGGATAAAGTTGTGGCTCTTTTGTCTTCTTTGCTGTCTACTGCAATTGTAAAAAATTCCCTGGTATTTTTGTTATGTTACCCTGCAGAGGCTCTAGATCAGCCTTCACAAAAATCAGCCAACCATATACTGACAGTGGCCAGATGCATCAATGCTATTTTCTGGGGAAAAAAAGTGATCCCCCCCGCCCTCTATTCTTCAATATGGCAGATAGCTCTCATGGAACGCATCACACACTACCTCCGAGAATAAGAATATAAAATGTGCTCTTATCTGGTCGCCATGGCTCTTACATCAAACTCCAACACAAATTTCCCTAACTTAATCTAACCCCCCTGCCCCTCTCCTCTCCACCCGGACGACAACCCCCCCTACACCCCGGCCTTTCCAATAAAATGAAATAAAAACAAAACAAAACACTGGGTAGCAACAGTAGGCTAAACTGTATAGCAACAGTGACTTGAACCAGATGCTAGGCAGACACAGTGACTTGAACCAGATACAAGGCAGACTTGACTTGAATGCAATAGGCAGACAGTTCAGGGTTACCAGATTGCAGGAGCAGAGATCCAGGTACTGCTGGGAACAGTGGTGCCACGATGCAAGGCAGGCAGGTCAGGGTTGCAGGAGCACCAGGATCAGCAGACAGAATCAGGAGGCAATATAAGGACAGCCAGGCACCTAGAATGAACAAATGGTTCCTAGAAGACCAAGTTGATCTGGGCACAGCATGGACTGTGCACAGAGTTTAAATAATCCGTCCAGTGCGCAGATTGGCTGGAGGAATCATCTGTGCGCAGAGGAGCACCTGAGTGGTTGCTGGGAATCACCTGACAGGAGGCAAGATGGCGACGCCCATGTACCAGAGAGGTAATGATGCAGATGCCTAATCCCAGACACAAGCACACATGCTTTAATAGAGACTTACACAGGAACCTCTGGAGGACTGGAGAGTGGCACATAGTGGGAAAACTGCTGCCAGACGGCTAATGGTCAGGTAAGTGCGGCACTTGCCGCTGTAGACCGTTACAATGTTGTTCCACTTACGGATGGTTGACTCGTCAACCCCTCCTTCTTCTGGACGAACAAGCCAAGTTGTAGAACGTGAGGTTGTATCTGACCGGATATTCTGCACTGGAAGAGAATTAGCTTGTTAGTACAAAGCCAACCTGAACTTAGCGGGAGGAGGAAGGGCCGGCCTTTCCAATAAAATGAAATAAAAACAAAACAAAACACAGTAAATGTACTAATATCCAGGCATGCTGGTGTTTGTAGTAGTACAAACACCCACAGCCCAAAGTTATTAATGACAGCCTGGTCTGATATGTATTTTATGTATTGTTAAAATATTTTTTAAAACAAAAAAAGACTGGAAATGAATGTTATTAATGTTAATACAATAGTAAAAATACAAACAAATCGCATCATTTTAGATAATTTATTTGAAACAGAACAAAAACACAGGGGTCGGCGCTCATCTCTAACTACCGGTGTTGTACGGTTTTATCATTTAGCCCTGATACAGTCTTTCATATTTTACTCAACTTGTGGCCCTTTGGCACTTGGACAAATCCCACTTTTACTGGTGAATTGTATTTAAACATGGTACTTTATAAATAAAAATGCTGAAGAAAGTTTACAATATAGCACTTGTAATGACTTAAATACCAAAAGAATGAAAGCATAATGAAACATTTAGGAGACATTATCATTTATTCACTTAAATGAACTTGAATAGTTTCCTGTAGAGCCAGCCAAAATATTGAGGTACTTATAATAAGTATGCCAGCTGCCAAATAGATTTCATATCCGGTCTCTCGTCTCCTAACAACAATGGCTTATATGGGGAAGCATTATCCGACTTCTGGATTACAGGCTCACTAGTTATAACTTTATTAATAGCACTTTGCCAAAAAAGTAACTGTACCCCAGAAATACAGTAAAATAGCACTGCTCCTATCTATAGTAATACAGTTAATGGCCCAGATCCAGAACTACGCATCTGTGCAAATTTACGCCTTGCGGACACTTAAAATCGCGATTTTGTATGTACTGCACATGCGAACGCTACGTAACGTAACTCTGAGTGTATGGGTCATTCATGTATGTGCTGCATAAATTTCTACGTGTGGGCATGCCAATTTTACGTGAGCCAAAAGTACGTCTAAAATACGCAATGTAGGCGGGGGTTTTCATTTAAAGTGTACAGTATGGGCGTGCTTAGCTGTGTAAGTCCGTGTTACCCATCCGTATGTGTGCGGACGACAGCGATTACGCAGCCAAAAGTTAAGGTAGGGTTTGGAAAGCAGAAATCGGTCAAAATACATGCAGGGGGAGTGCCAAGGGGAGTGTATAGAAGGTACGCACACGTAAATACGCTACGCTAGTAAACGGATTGCAAGCAGAGTTCTGGATCTACCCCAATGGGTTTAACCAAAAGTTTTAAGCCAATAGTCTAAAACTGGCTATACACTGGGACGATTACCGATCCCAGCAGGAGGTAGCCCGATAAAGGGATGATTTCCCGCCAAAGAAAAGTCCCATTATTGGTGGGACTGATAATTCTACCAGAAGAGGGAGAGAGAGCCACTTAACATATCTGGTACTAGCACCCTTTATATATTAAACATGTCAAAAGACCAAATAATTATACAAGAACAATTATTAATATTAATAATATTGGACCGGATCCAGAATTAATAGTGTCAGGTGATTTACGCACGCAAGGTGCGTAAATCACCTGACTGAACGGATGCGCCCTCCAGATGTTACGCTAGGATTACTATGGTAATCCTAGCGTTTAAGGAATTGGAC
>WWET01002917.1:43070-57717 GCA_011038615.1 Limnodynastes dumerilii | reverse complement strand
ATACCACACCACTTTTGTTTGTTTCACTTGAAATAAACCTTTTTGAAGCCTTTGAGTGACTCCTCTTCACTCTGACATACATATATATACTAAATGAATCCCTATATCAGTTGGTATGGAATGTATTTGTTGCCCCCACCCACCTGGTGAAACTTGTACTTCCTAGCAGGATTGCCTTCTAAATTGAAATTAGCCCCTGCAGATATAACTAGTTTTGTTACCTACAGCTGTAGCCTCCAGGGCTTTAGACCCCCTGCATCCTAACAAATACAGCATAACAGATCAGTCTCACCTTCTGGCTATCAATAGAGGATTGTAGTATAATTACAGGAACACAAGTGTTGTCGCTGTGTTATCCCACACTCTGCAATCGGTCAAATACCTCAATATCAAGCATTTATCAATCTTTTCCCTAGTGTCAAGCACACCAACAAATATACTTACTTTTAAATCTATAACTTCACTGATATTAAATATACACATTTAGTACCATTTGTAATATTTAAAATTTACATAAGAACTGAAAAGATAATCTTTAATTATAATACATACAGGGTCCCAATAAAATGTATACACTCTTTTACAGGCCTTAACTAGTAAACTTTTGTGTTCTTGTTTCAGGTGTAACGGTTTAACATAATGGGGTTTTTATGGGGATACATAACATTTATAGCACAAAACCAGCACCAATCAATGACTTGAAAGCAGCCATTGCACCCAGATAGCTATTGCTTTGATTAGGAATGTTTTCGATTCCATTGGGCCACGTTATCAGCAGTCCCTGGACAATAACGGCCACCAATTCGAACATGTACAATAACGGACAAGCTTCTACATTTGTCTTTATTAATTAAAGTTATGATAATTTGCTGTATGTTAATAATCATTAGTGTTATAGTCATTCAAAGTGTGTATACATTTTTTTGGGACACTCTGTATTATAACAGTATCATTTGTACTTAATTAAACTATTGCAGTAATATTAAAAACATTTATTTTATTATCTAGTGATTTTGAAAATGCAAGACTTTATCATTTCCCATCTGGATTACTGTGACATAATGGGGTCCATTTACTTACCTGGTTGTTTCCCTGTGAACGAAGCTACATCAGGCTCGCTTATCTTCATGGCGAGCCTGGCAGCTTTATTCATTTATTACTAATACTTACCCCTCTTGCGAGGTCCCGTGTGACTGAAGTCCTGCGCATGTGCAGAGACCACATTGCGGGATTTAGAAGATTTCAAGTCTCGGCATGAAAAACACTGCGCATGCCGGGACTTTGAAATTGGCAGTCAGCCACGTCAGCTGGACAGGTAAGTCCTGTCTTCTTTTTACTCTTTTGCTTTTTGTTTTTTTTAATGATTGTTATACTTGATATATGTATTAAAATGTATTTTTATTAAGAAAAATATAAAAAAAATAACTTTTTTTTTTTTTAAATTGACTTGTGTTTAATTTACAAATGTATTCCAGCGGTCTCCCCATATATACCCCCCATTTCCCTCCCCCTAATAACAGCTATTAGGGGGAGGAAATGAGGGGTATATTAATACATCGCTACAGGTAATTTCTTAAATTGACAGTATTTTCATCAAATTTTCCTTCTAATTACACCATTCACATAGTTTACAGTTCATTTATCAAGAAAACCCTAGTTTTCTGTAGTATACATTACAGAATCATGTCCTGTTTGTTAATAACCCCCAGTTGTAACTTGATCTAGCGGACCCTTACCACACAGTGACACCCACACACACACTTGCATAGAGTATAACAAGATCCAGTAAACCAGACCACAGAACTGAGAGGTCATAGAACAGGACAAACTGGGCAAAGAGGCAGGTAGAGGCAAATAGACACAATCCATGGCTTTGTGGCATCCAAGGATGCTATTGTAGCCTGCGAGACTGCAATCTTTGAGAGTTGGACGTGACTTCCGCAGCATAAACCTCATCTGATCTCAGTGTATAAATTGCATGTCTGAGTTAATCCTGACTGCCAGGGCTTTAGGAATAATTTTGACATCCATTGGCTACATTGCTATATGGTTATAAGAATCCAGTTAGAGAGGTTTAGGGTTAGGTTTAGGCAGCAGTAGTGCTAGTGTAGGAATTTTAAGTGACTCCAAGGTCAACATAATAATACTATTAACCTTTGTGTTGTCAGGAAAAGAACCCTGTATACTTCCTTTGTATGTTGACATTCATACACTGTCGGACTAATGTTGAATGCATGAATGTCGATCAAATAACATTCTAAGTTGCATACCACACTCATTAGCCACATACAGGGATTCTGTGTGAGAAGACCCCTACATGTTTCAACTGTGGGAGGAAAACAAATAATCTGTTACAAAGTCACCTGAATTGACCTGAATCCATTGCCGGGCACTCTGAGGAAGCTTTGCCAGGCTCCATGCTGCTTCGTTATTGACAATGCAATTAGTGTGCAATTCTGCATAAATGTAAATCTTGTATATCTCACTGTGCATGGAACAAGATATGGTAAAAGGAACTAAATATTATGAAGACAAAAAGCTACAATATGTTCTTTATATTCTGTAAATTAACCTTTACTCGTTATTTTGTTTTTTAAATATATTAAGACAACATTCAAAGCAGGTGAATATGTTCCCAGGGCTAATCTATTAAAATATTTGGTTCCCTGCAGTCTGTGCTACACAATACGTCATTTATGCAGCATTAATGGTCATTTTACCATGATTCATGCCATGTTCTTTTTAACATGGATTTGCTTTAATGAAAACACGTCTCTTTTATACAATCGCTGGCCTTTATTCTATGTTCTTTTCCCCAAACTAATGACAATTTGTTACTGGAATTGAAAATCGCTTCTGTAATGATTAACAAATGGTTTTGTGGGATTAGCAAGGTAAAAAAAAACCTGTAGCTAAGAGATTGTGTTTCCTGTCTACTGAACAGAGTTATTGTTCTTTTACAGGGCCATTGCATTTTAATTTAACATTGCTGCAAGTAAGGAATAGTCTGGAAGATGTATGCCCATGCCTGTGCCAGATTTTAATATTTCTCTGTGTTCCAGAAGCACAGCCATATGGAAACACAGCAAAATGTTCCATTTACCAAAGGGCAAGTCAGCCATTAAACCATTATTTGAAAGTAATTCTGTTTCTGAAAAATAAGAGCATAGATGGCAACAGGAAATGGCAGCGGGGAGGTGGCGCATGAGGGGGTGATTTGTGCAAATCTCATCTGAGGCCCTGCCCCCTGTCTTATCAAAGCTGTCATTCATAGGGTTAAAAAGGATGGGGCGGGATTTGATGTCCCGGCTTTCCCAGGATTCTTGGAGCAAAGCCCGAAATTGGGGAGTTTCCCAGAAATTAAAGAAATAACATATGTACTGACCTGAAATGTTAAGCACAATATTTTCAAATATGCCAGTGTGGCAGGTCTACAGTATAGAATACATTGCTAGTCAGTGGCATAAGTTCTTGAGGGGTGCCCGGAGGCAAACTGTTGGTGCTCCCCCCGACATAATGACGTCACGCCCCATGTGATAATGTTATGTCCATCAAGTTTATGTGAGGGAGGAGGGAGCAGATTCAGTGGAGAGGAGGGGTCTGTATGTAACCTCCCTTTGCTTAAGCCTACGGCTTCTCCCGCCCCGATACCTAATTACCATGCCTATGTCTTCCTAGATGGCAATCGTAAAACTTTACTCGGTCCCTTATTTACATATGCCTGCCGGTAGACAAGTGTACTGATGGTGTGGGCATGCGCACAGTATAGCTGACAGGTGAATTACGCACGCGGCGTGCATAATTCCCATGTCGGCCGTTGATCAGAATCTGGGCTATTATCCATAAGTCATCTAATAAATTCTACAGTATATGTAAACTCATTCATAGGCTTGTCCGTTATTATATACATCGGGGCATATTTATTGGTATTTTTATGTTTAAAAATGCCAAAACATCTATTTTCACATTATATATATGAGTGTGGGTCCCCATAGCGAACAGCCCTATTTCGATAGGGCCGTTCACTCCCAGCAAGTTCCGAACAGGCTGGGATATCGATTGCTTAAGCCTCGATGAGGCATAGAAATCGATCCCTGGAGCACCGAACATGGTGCTCCCAAAGGAAAGGTTTCCCTACTCCCTTACCCTGACCCTAAGTCTCCCCACTCCCTACCCCTAAGTAAACCCCTCGCAGTCTAACCCTAACTCCCCCCCTTGCAGCCCAACCCTAAGTACCCCCTCCAGCAACCTAACCCTAAGTACCTCCCCCCCGCTGCCTAACCCTAAGTCCCCCCTGCAGCGTAACTCTAAGTCCCCGGAGAGGGTTACTCACCTCTCCGGTGGTCTGGTTCGGCGGCGGTGCATTTTTCCCAAAATTTTGCGGTGTTACACATTCGAAATAGGGACAGCCAAAAAGACACTTTCGGCTGTCCCTATTTCACAGGAGTAAGGTATGGTAATGTGTAAGGAGTAAGGTATGGTAATGTATAAGGAGTAAGGTATGGTAAGGAGTAAGGTATGGTAATGAGTAAGGAGTAAGGTATGGTAATGTGTAAGGAGTAAGGTATGGTAAGATGTGCTTTAACTGCAGACTTTCAGCTTTAATTTGAGGGTATTTACATCCAAATCAAGTGAACGGTGTAGGAATTACAACGGTTTATATATGTGTCTCCCACTTTTGAAGGGACCAAAAGTAATGGGACAATCGACTCAAAAGCTATTTCATGGACAGGTGTGGGCTATTCCCTTGTTATTTCATCATCAATTAAGCAGGTAAAAGGTCTGGAGTTGATTCTAGGTGCGACATTTGCATTTGGAATCTGTTGCTGTTGACTCTCAGTATGAGATCCAAAGAGCACTATCAGTGAAGAAAACCATCATTAGGCTGAAAAATCAAAAGAAACCCATCAGAGAGATAGCAAAAACATTAGGTGTGGTCAAATCAACTGTTTGGAACATTCTTAAAAAGAAAGAACGCACCGGAGACCTCTGCAACACCAAAAGACCCGGACGAGCACGGAAAACATCTGGATCTGTTCTGGAACAACATCCTATGGACAGATGAGACAAAGATCAACTTGTACCAGAGTGATGGGAAGAGAAGAGTATAGAGAAGGAAAGGAACTGCTCATGATCCAAAACATACCACCTCATCAATGAAGCATGGTGGTGGTAGTGTCATGGCGTGGGCATGTATCGCTGCCAATGGAACTGGTTCCCTTGTATTTATTGATGATGTGATTGCTGACAAAAGCAGCAGGATGAATTCTGAAGTGTTTCGGGCAATATTATCTGCTCATATTCAGTCAAATGCTTCAAAACTCATTGGACAGCGCTTCACAGTGCAGATGGACAATGACCCGAAGCATACTGCAAAAGCAACCAAAGAGTTTTTTAAGGCTAAAAAGTGGAATGTTATGCAATGGCCAAGTCAATCACCTGACCTGAATCCGATTGAGCATGCATTTCACTTAATGAAGACAAAACTTAAGGGAAAATGCCCCAAGAACAAGCAGGAATTGAAGACATTTGCAGTAGAGGCCTGGCAGAGCATCACCAGGGATGAAACCCAACGTCTGGTGATGTCTGTGCGTTCCAGACTTCAGGCTGTAATTGACTGCAAAGGATTTGCAACAAAGTATTAAAATGAGAAAGTTTGATTTAGAATTGTTTAGTTTGTCCCATTACTTTTGGTCCCTTAAAAAGTGGGGGATGTAAATACCCTTAAATTAAAGCTGAATGTCTGCAGTTAAAGCACATCTTGTTTGTTTCATTTCAAATGCAATATGGTGGTGTATAGAGCCCAAAATATGAGAATTGTGTTGATGGGCCTGATCCAGACCTACGGCCGCAAGCGAGCGTACACCGATTGTGAGCGTAAAAACGGGCAAGAAAACGCACTGCGCATGTGCAGTATGACAACTTCCGGTCGTCCGAAGGACATGAGCGTACAGCGAGCGTATTTTCAGCGTATTTTTCGCCCAAGGGGCGTGCGTTTTGTACGACGATAGTCCGGACGCTCGAGTTTCTACACAGAGGCGAGGATAGCCATTTAAATTGTACAGTATGGGCGTGCTAAGCCCCGTACGACAAGCGTATCGGTCCGAAAATTCGTACGGACGCTGGAATATCAGTACGAAAATTCGCACCTACGCTGGAAAAACTTAGGGTAGGGTTCACCCGCCGTAAGTAGGTACAATCAATGGGAGTGTCATGGGTGTGAAAGTTTATACGCCCGGGCGATCATACGCTACGCTCACGGGCGCTCGCGGTCGTAGGTCTGGATCAGGCCCGATGTCCCAATATTTATAGACCTGACTGTATATTAATAGTTATATCACTATACATTTTAGATATAATATTTTTTAAGTGACTTTGTTATGCTTTCTAGTGTGCATCAGCCAGATCCACAAACTGTTCCAGAAATCTGAATATTATGTGTTAATGTATTTTGCACATAGTAGCATTATTATGTACCAAATCAGATAAAATCAGACAAAAACTATCATATATTTATCCATGTGCAAAATAGTTTAATGCCAAAAAATGCAAAATCATGCACTTAGGACATAAAAACCCAAAGGCTCAATATTTCCTTAATGGCATTACATTAGAATCTACCGAGGAGGAAAGGGATCTAGGAGTCATTATTTCCAGTAACTTGAAGGTAGCCAATCAATGTAACAAAGCAATGAAAAAGGCAAGTCAGATGCTTAGTTGCATAGGGAGAGGAATTAGTAGCAGAAAGAGAGAAGTAGTGATGCCCCTTTATAAATCATTGGTACGCCCTCACCTAGAATACTGCGTTCAGTTCTGGAGGCCATATCTCCAGAAAGACATAAATACATTAGAGACTGTGCAAAGAAGAGCAACTAAAATGGTCCATGGCCTTTGTAACAAATCATACCAAGAAAGGCTAGAGGAACTAAACATGTATAGCTTGGAGCAGAGAAGGGAGAGGGGGGACATGATAGCAGCTTTCAAATACATCAAGGGTTGTGACCAGCTAGAGGAGGGTACCATTTTTCAAAAGAAAAGGTGTAATAGAACACGAGGGCATGGATACAAACTGGAGGGTGGTAGATTCAAAGGAAATGTGCGGAAAAATTACTTCACTGAAAGGGTGATAGATAAATGGAATATTCTCCCATCTGAGGTGGTTGAGGCCAATACAGTAGAACAATTTAAACATGCTTGGGATAAATATAAGGGTATCCTAAATTGAAACCCAAATTGAGGGTAAATAGGGTCTAGGGTCAGTATAGTTTTCAATAAACAAATGGGCAGACTAGATGGGCCATGTGGCTCTTATCTGCCGTCACTTTCTATGTTTCTATATATATATATATATATATATATATATATATATATATGTCACAAGTAATAATTAATGGTAGAGTCTAACTTCATTAGTACTTAGTAAATGCTGATGATCAAATTCCTTCCTTTTAGTTCACTCACCCTGAAAGTGCTGGGTTGTTGAACTTGATGGAAAGTTATAAATTCATCAATCATTTATCTGTAGAAATTTTTTTTTCCCTTTTTTGTTTAGTCAACAGTATAATGAGACACAGTAAAACCTTGTGGACTTGCTCCAGACTGAGAAGTATGCCAGATAGAGTATTTTTGCGCATTTTCACACTGCGCATTCCAAGAACAGAAGCATACACAACTTTGGGTAGACTGAAACACAACTCGCTGCTAACTTGGTGGGCTTGCACGGTCCATTTTCAGTAAAGGCGTGGTCATGCATAGAAGCCTATACCTGACCCGAACGTTGGTGCTCTAAGTCCAAGAAGATGCAGACAACTGAGATTCCACAGCTTTATGAGACCGTTGGAATAGTGTTTAACCTTGCAGTCTCATCGCTAAAGATAAGGAAACATGGCTTATGCTTTGTACTGCCAGCCCTGGCAAATCGTAGACGTGTGCTGCTCTTGAAAATAAACAAATTCGTAGAAAATTTTATTAGATAAATTAATTTAATATTTTTTTTATTTATGACTATTTATTTTTACAATTGCATTGTTAACTAACAGAGATGAACCAATATTTTCATTATACAGAACGTGGCTATAACTGCACTTGCTAGCGTAACTTTGTTGTGTTTTTTTATCTGTCTGTATAAGACCACACTCATTCAAGCCTGAATTGTCCTTAAATTGTCCATTATTTGCCTGGGGTTTTTGTCATTTTTTTTTTGTATTTCAGTCTGAATCGGGTTCTATTTGTGTAAATTGCAGAGTGGTTGTGGTCAGAATTATATCATATTTCGAATTTAGGTAAATTAATGTTTATCTATGACATAGAAACTCTTTAGATGATAGATTATATGATATATAAATAACAGGATAGGTGTAACTGCCAATAACTTTTCTTGTATTTAACCATTAGAGTGTAATGACACACAATTTACTGTATCGGAGTACCGATAATGGGTCGCTTTCCGAGCAAATGGATCATAATATAATCCACACATGCATCTAAGTGACATGATTAGAGTGCAATCCACTTGATCTAGACTTCCAACAAGGACACATCCATTAGTGTCTGACAAGAAGCCTGAGTTGCCCTCCTCGTCAGTGGGCAGGGATTAGTATTACAATATACAGTAGGCCTGGATTATCTCTTACATTCATTTACAATCCAGACCTCCAATCCATCTAGTTGTAAATATTAAGGTACCAGGGTTGAAAGATTACTGAGTACTGGGGTTGGGAGTCCATGCGAGTGAGGGGAGTGGCTATGAAAGCACTTACACTTATGCATGGAATAGTGAATCCCTAGATCCAGAGTCCCCAAAGCAATTCTGGACCCTGTACAGCACCTTCTTGTGGTTCCCAAGAGTTACATTTTACAAATGGCTGCACTCTGGCACAAAGAATGTATTCATACCATTGGGGTGGTGGCTGTGCATCCTTGGGTGTGTTCCTCTACAGAAAAAAACTGCATTGCCATGTACACTATTGGCAGAAATGTGCTGCCAATAGTAACATTTGTTACATATGTCCCAGTATTCAGGACAGATGTAATGTATATTTGAAATAATCGTCTAATGGCATTTTTGATTGGAAAGCACAGCATAATATGTTGGAGTCAAAATTACAAATAGAAAGTCTTGATTTTTTTGTAAAATAAAGTAAAGTTACTAGAAAAAATTGAAAAATGAAATACAGGCAGTTCACTTTGCAATGTCTTTGGGCCGTATTCAGAGATCCGGCTTTAACGAAAGTTCCGTGCGTATTTTTAGGATCGGATCGATTTTGCATCAACTGCGCATGCGTAGTAATAGTGATACGCCATCTACGTTGAAGTTAAGGTCGGAAATGGCTAAGGGACGGACTTGTGAATCGGGTGGAGAATAATGGGACCCTAAGTGCTGTGGAAATATACGGACCTAAGGATTTGCATAGAAATGGGTGGGGGGAGGCATTGAGATGAGGGAAAGTGGGCGCGCTTACAGAGTTAGGGCCGGTAATATACGCAACTAATATACATAAGGCTGGAAGTGAGTGCAGCCAGATAGGGCAAGTCAATGCAGGTGGAAGTTTAGGTTCGGCCGGAGGTTGCGAAGGGAGTGACTGCTTTTTCTGGTGGGAGTAACCTGCTCCGACCTGCCACTTAGTTGCGTATATTTGCAGCCCGATCGCCGATGGATCTCTGAATACAGCCCTTTATCTTTTCCAAAATCGGATGTCTGTGTATATATAAATCTTGTATGTCCCAGCCAATCCCCCCCATGTGTCCTAACCATCCCTTTACTCCTCTTGTATGTCTCCAGCCCCTTTGTATGCCCCAGTCATCCTTCTCCCCATCTCCTCCCTCCCTTCTATGTTTCCAGGAATCCTTACCTTCCAGTCCTCGGCTATTCCTTATTGATCCTTTAAATGACTTACCCTGGCTTTGCTGGTGTCCTGGTCCTTGACTTTGTTTTTCTTGTTCTCTCCTCTGCTGGTCTCTGCACCCATAGAGGACACACCAAAAGCTGGCAGCTTAAACAGCACTCCGCGCTCAGTCTGATACATTGCCAGCAGCTTAGAGCTTAGCGCTGTCCCCTTCAGTTTATGCCCCCCCCCCCTCCCTGGCAAAGGACAGCTGCCATCTGCTGGAAAGGTTTTTATGTATGGTAAATGTATAATTTTAGATAGTTTTTGCATGCTCTCTAATGTATTTATGTCCTTCTGAAGATTTGTACAAAATAAAAAACTGAACTGACACCGCTCAATACATGGTCACAGAACGCAGCTTTTACAAAGGAAATGCAATCCTTCAATTAAAAAACAAATACAAAAGGTGAACAGCGCTGTAATGTGAGAAAATATATGTGTATAAAAATAACACTAGTGATACTATCAACTTGCAAGGGTTGAATACACAACACTAATGGTCTCGATTATAACAGATTTATTTAGTTACAGCATCCAATAAAATCAATTAGAATACATAAAACCACACATTTAAAACAATTAGAAACCTATCTAATCACAATTCATACTGTTACTATATCCTGTTTCCCATTAATTCTGCAGGTGTGTAGACCATAGCGGGTCACTCAATTACATTTTTGTACAACTGGATAAACTAACACAAATAAAACAGTTAATGCATGAAATAGAACATTAGCAAATTAAAATATTCCCTAAGGAAACCATTGGTGGTATAAATACAAATAAACATTTTGTACATATTACACAAAGAACATACAAAAGTAAAAACAAACAACATTATATGGACAAAAAAAAAATCAAGATTGTAGAGTATAATAACCCCTAAATACTATACTATATAAATAAAGAATAATATATTTGGATGTGAAATAGGGTATATAAAAGTACCATGAGGTGGCGCTAACTATGATCAGCTTAACAAAGTCTCTAGAGAAGACGAAATGTGTTGCTGTGGGAAGCTGGTATGCTATCTGCTCACTTTTGGGGACTGCTATGGGGTACAAGGGGGGGGGGCGTAACAACTCCTCCCCCCATGCACTCACAGAAGCATGCTGTCAGAGTCTGGCAACTGAAGAGCTCCTAGAAATGTATTTATAAACAGCGCTCAGCACTCATACCCAGAGCCAGATGCAAAATCCACTCAGACCCTGACTACTTGCTCTGGGGTCTGAGAAGAGCAATAATCTAGTTATTGAAGTATACAATACAAAAAGAAGAAAGCAAAACAGGACAGTACAGCGGGGATATGATTAAACAGCAACTTGATCATACCCTCCAACATGACCCATTCCATTAGGTACAAAATACTCTGCTTCTCAGTTTCCAACTGTCAGTTACTATGGTAACCTCCGTTGTTGAAGACACAATTAGTTTTTTAAATATCAGTTAAGTTAATTCACCAGGTGAGTGACAGTTCCTCCTCCTGCACCAGCATACACTAGAACAGACACTAGAGCAGGGGAGCAGACATTAGACCAGAGAAGGAGACAGCTTACAGAGCGCTCTCCTCTCCAACAAAAAATATCCCCAAATTCACTGCAACATTGATTTATTTTTAACCAATCTTTAACTAGAATATATCTGGATTTGGACTTAGGATCCCTTCCATCCTGAAGCAATGAACTCTGGTACTAGGAATAACTTATGGTCAGCACGTTATACTAGACTAGTAATGGGGGAAACAATACACACAGGATTTTGAAGGAGAGATATTTATCTGTAGAATCTGGCTGTCCCTTTTTCTTGGTTATGCCAAATTTCAAAAGCTATTGGGAAACTTGGTCACCTATGAATTATATTGGATTGTCAGATTTGTTAATTATAGCATGACACAATTACAGACTCTCCAACATGACCCATTCCATTAGGTACAATATAAACTGCTCCTAAGCTTCCAACTGTCACTCACCTGGTTTAAATGAAATAACTGATATTTAAAAAACTATTTGTCTCTTCAACAAAGGTGGTTACCATAGTAACTGACAGTTGGAAACGGAGGAGCAGAGTATTTTGTACCTAATGGAATGGGTCATGTTGGAGGCTATGCAATTATCTATCATACACCAACTACATTATAGAATGTGTCTTCATTTAAAGACTGTATTAATGGTAGTCTGAGGCCCCATGTGAATAGCTCTGATATGTCACAGTGCACAATCACAGAAGCTCAGTACCTGGGCATGGTCTGTTTCCAATAGGACAATCCATTGCAGCAGAAACCCATAACAACCAATTCAATGTTCTAATATTAGCAGATTCATGTAGCCAGAGTAATAAAAGCTGATATCTGATTGGTAGATATTGTTTGAAGAACATAATAGTTTTGTGTTATAAAGTGGTGTGTGGTTCGACTAGAATATTTTAAGGGACAAACAGGCTTTAAATGTGAAGCTTTGTTAGGATTGCAATTTACCATGCAAAACATTACAACCAGCTTTATTTTATAAATCATTAGCTCGGGAATGGAAATCCAAAGTCAGTGGAAACAGACTTCTTTCATTAGTGGTTTATGTCTTAAACAAACACATCTTGAAAAGATCCACAACATTTAATTCAATTAGACTATGGGTCAAATGAAAACGTTATTAATCTGCATAGCAAATGACCGTGTGAGCACACTGTGGTAGGTAGCAGAGAAGAGTATTAGTCATCTCTTCTACTTCGATGAATGATTACTGGAAAATGAAAACATATGAAGCTGCCTGTTTTTCTTTCTGCATTAAGTTACATACTGGGCCGTATACAGAGCTCTGGCCGCATTTCAAATGCAAATGGAGTTTTCCGATATGTTCTATTGCGCATGCGCAGTAATTCTGTAACGTAAGACAGCGTATACGCAATCTATGTTGCAACAAGTAATGTTGATTATGTTACAGAATTACTGCACATGCGCAGTAGAACATATCGGAAAACTAGCTCTGCATACGGCCCACTATCTCTGAGGCAATCCGGTGTCCCTGTTACTGTTGCATGATGTGGCTGCACATTGTGAGATAGAGGTTATCAACTCCTCATAAAGCTTTGTCTGCTACAACACCCCAGTTTTGGTGGCCGTAATAGAATGGAAACCTTCCTGTGCCCAGGTCAACAAATCTGAATTTGATTCTGAAAACTCTGCATGAAAATCAGCTCAACAGTACAGCCAAACACACACTTGATGATAATTGGGTCTTGACAAACATTTTAAGAGCCTTAAGCATTGTAATGTAAAAAGGTTGGTGTCTGAATCAGTGATATCAAAGTGCTGACTTAATAATGTAAGGAATCCGGTTCTGCTGCCATTCCTGTACTTGAATAACCTTTTTTAAAATGTAATCTTAATTTGTTTTCTGTATTCTTCTCATTGCCTAGAAACACAAGCTCAGACTGTTGACCAAAGCTGGAGAGTATGGTTTCTATATTCTCACCACGATTGCTGTATTTATATTGTATGAATTCTATTGTCAATTGGATTATGTTTGTTTGTTGTTAAAAAGAGTTAATTTGTGTAAAATATATTTTGCTGGTAAAAATAATTGAAAGAAAAAAAATGTACAACCTACGTGTCTCAGATCATTGATTCCATGACCTCAGGTGATGTATACTATAATGACAGTGTGTTCGACTATTAACTCCCACCCGCCTATTATTGAATTCCAGATCACACCCTTCTCTAACATCATCACGGTCTTGTTACGAAACCACTGAATTCCTGACCTTCAGCAAAGTGTTCAGATGTAAGTTAAATGAATGTTCTATTAGCAGTGACAATTGCTTTACACACCATATAAACACCTCGTCTTCCTCATTTATTTTCTTATACCATTGAACAGTTTACTCTCACCACTCTTGAACACAACATGATAATAATGCAATGTATAATAAAAAAAAACTCCATTAATTAAGAACAGAAATTTAAATAAACATCAACCAAAATTATGAATTCAAATTTTAACACATTTTTTAATAATTTGTCAAATTTATGTACGGGCGCTACTGTGAAGCTGCTTAGTGATGCTGTTATTTTCAGTAGTAATATATATACACAGTACATCATTAGCATTGCATGGCTCTGTGTATGTTGCTACTGAGAAGAAGTAGCGGCGAGTGTGAGACAACATTATATGGTGGGAGATAGATTGCGAAAGTTGAGGGACCAAGTATGTTTTGCCTGGGACTCCTCAAATGCTGAGGGCAGTCTTGTCCTGTAAAATAAAAATGTTATACATAATGGACCTGGTACAGATATCTGTGCGACTTGCACGTGCAGATCTGTTATTCGGCACAGAAGAGGTGAGTGCATGATCCTGTCACTCCCCTTTTTCGGAAGGAGTTCTGGACACTTACTTATGTGTCCAGGGGCCTGATCCAGAGCTACGGCCACCGTCGCTAGTACGGCGGCCGTAGCTCTAATGCGCATGCGCCGGGCAGATGTTGCCCGGCGTCACTATAGAAACGCCCGATCGTAGATAGGGTAGCCTTCAGCCGGCATAAGGAAGGGGCCATACGCCCGCACAGGGGGAGTGCCAGGGGGAGGCAGCGATGTAACGCAGAGCGTTAGCACGTTCAGTGCTACATCGTACCTCTAGATCAGGCCCAATGGACCATTACTACTGGTCACTTAAAAAGTGGGAGGCACAAATAGAAATCATTGTAATTATTACACTGGTCACCTGATTTGGAAGTAAATACACTCAAATTAAAGGTGAAATTACATTAAA
>WWET01002917.1:2335-31044 GCA_011038615.1 Limnodynastes dumerilii | reverse complement strand
ATATATATATATATATATAATAATATAGTAGAGCGCACCTACTTATAGAATAATGGGGAGTGCACGGTAATGTTTGTTCATATATAGAAAACAGAGAATTCTCTGTGAACCAGCACTCAAAAACATCAATCCAAAAAATCAACAATCAAAGAACTTAAGGGAGTTTTATTATAGCACAAAAAGTCCTGAACACCAGACAAAAAAGTCCATCAAGGCACAGTGCAACAGATATACAGGTAGGTTTAAGCAGCCATGAACTATCGCCTACTGAAAAGCATGTTTTAAACAGAGGCCTTTCTTTTGTGCAGACCTTTAGGCCCAAGATGTTTGATCTTGAAATTGACCTTTACCGCTTTCAGTGACAATTAAAACTTTGTGATTTTTTTGGAGAACGTCTTGCAGCCACAGGCCCGAGCTTCCTCAAACCGAAGTCAACCTTCGAACCACCCTCTACGAACTCATCAATCGATACATTTATACGACTGGTGAAGCGAGATACCCTTGCCCGTTGGTCGACAGGTAGGATTCGTTTTTCTAATCTTTCACATATTGAGCAAATGGCTGTTAAGTCTTTGAGAGCTAACAAAGATATAGTGATAAGGCCCGCTGATAAAAGCGGGTCAATTGTAGTTATGAATAGATCAAAATATCTGCAAGAAATCATGACCCTACTAGTATGTTTAAACAAGAAATTGACGCCTATCTCTTGTTAGCCCTTAATTGTGGTTGGATCAATGACGAAACTCTTAGATTTCTCAAACAAGACCACCCTAGAATCCCCATTATTTATGTGCTCCCAAAGGTGCATAAGACCTTGATAGATCCCCCTGGGCGACCAATCATTTCGTCCAGGGGTTCACTATGTCAGACTCTCTCCCAATATGCAGATTTTTATTTACAATCGATTGTTCAGCACACGTTTAGCTATGTTCGGGACACCACGGACTTTCTGTGCAAGTTGCAACAATTACAATTACCCAGTGATCCTTTTATACTGGTGACGTTAGACGTCACCAGTGTTTACACGAATATTTTGCATGATCTAGGCATGGCAGCTGTAGAGGAGACACTATCGAGCACTTTGAATTATGATGGACCACCCGTGGAATTTATGATGGGTCTGATTCGATTGGTTTTGACACGTAGTTATTTTTTATTTCAGAATCAATTTTTTTTGCAGCTTTGTGGGACGGCGATGGGGTCGAACATGGCCCCATCGTACGCCAATCTTTTTATGCACCAATATGAGTCTAAATACATTGCAAATGACCCTGTTTTTTCAAAATTCATATTTTTTTATGTTCGGTTTATTGACGATTTGTTTTTGATATGGACAGGCCCTGAACAAGAACTTATCCATTTTGTTGACAAACTGAACGCCTTGGATTCCAAAATCAGATTTACCACACATTACAGTACTAAGGAAATAAATTATCTCGATGTACTTGTTCAGACTGGCGTGACTGGTCTGACAACGCAACTTTACAGAAAAGACACGGACCGTAACACATTGTTGATGGCGGACAGCTTCCATCCGGCCCCATTAAAGACCGGACTACCATACTCACAACTCATTCGAGTGGTTAGGATCACGTCAGACCCCGATCTACTTTTACGTTCTTTGAAAGATATGGGACAACGTTTCATAGCACGTGGCTACCATAAAAACGAGGTCCAGGAGGCGATTGACAAATGCTTGAGGATGGATCGCAGCACTTTATTGTCTAAGAAAGAGTCTGTTAACACTATTGAGAGACCCATTTTTTCTACTACTTTCTCGACTATGTCTTATGCACTCAAGAGAACACTTTACAGACACTGGCACATTATATCTTCGGATCCCCGGATTGGTGCCAGAATGCAGACACCCCCTCTGATTTGTTACCGCAGGAGCCCAAATTTGAAAGATCAGCTTGTGTCTAATGATTTAAGGCCCATAGGGTCATCTTCCTGGTTATCACTTAAGAAAGGGGTTTTTAAATGTGGGGGTTGCCTAAATTGCATTAATTTGTGTACAGGTGACAAGTTTGTAGATCCTGTTTCCCAGAAAGAAGTTCCTATTAGATATAGACTCACCTGTGAGAGCCGCTACGTAGTATATGCCCTTTGGTGCAGTTGCCCTAAACTATATATCGGTAAAACTATTAGGACATTAAAAGAGCGTATGGCGCTTCACATGTCCTCTATAAAAAAAGCGTTCAATGCAATTGATTCAAAAACGCCGCCGGTAGCACGGCATTGCGCTAGTCACAAGCATCCTATTAGGTTCTTAAAATGCATGCCTATTGCATATATTGCGCCCCTTAGAAGAGGGGGCGATAGACATAAGTTATTGTTGCAAAAGGAGGCAGAATATATTTATTTTTTCAATTCGCTGTCTCAAATGGGCTTAATGAGGACTATAATCTTAACTGTTTTTTATAATATGCTGCTATTCCTGGGCCTCTTATCTTTATACTTGCGTTTGTTTATACTGTATTTATATATGGTTATCGAGTTGGTCACTGACAGGTGACATAGTACAATTAGGGTCTATATGGTGACGTGGGGACGGGACCGCCCGGTTTCACCCGCTGGTCTCCTGGGTGACGACTGAGCTCCATTTTGGTGGGGTGAGCCGCTACCCTATGGACCGTGGGGATCTGTGGGGGTCTCTCACTTGTCCGTCATCAATGCAACAAGAATCTTTGATCTTGCGCAAGTTTCTTTTTATTTTAGCCCCGTTAAGCATGCGTCTCTGTTGGTCGATGTGGTGGCGGCGGGCATCTCAGCACGTGGGCGGGACGACCCAGTCTCCTCTACGGTTGCCTAGGCAGCGAGCAAGCTCCGTGGGACGGAAGTTTGTTTCGTTGCCATGGTGACCGCGGGGGGCTATGGGAACTTCCGCTTGCATGTCTGATGGCCTGTGGCGCCATTGATGATCGTAGAACACGCGCCGGGGTAACACAGCTGATGACATGTTCATGATTGATTAGTTAAGGTATTTAAATGTGTTTCTTTGTTTGATTATTTTACTGCAGCATTTCGGAACCTGACTGTTATACGCTACCACGTTCCTGTCCCTGTGATGATGGCTCTACCAGCCGAAACAGCTGTCGGGACCTAAGGGACCCAAGGGAGAAACATAAGTATCACCCAGCCGCCCTTTTAAGCTATTGAAGATCACCTTTGTTGTATTTTTTTGACTCTAATGGTGCTCACATTGCTGCTATGGACTCTTTGGCATTTATTAGAAGCTGGATTGTGATGATACTATATGTTTGCAACCTATTTTTGTGAACCACATGGCTGCTTAAACCTACCTGTATATCTGTTGCACTGTGCCTTGATGGACTTTTTTGTCTGGTGTTCAGAACTTTTTGGCCAGACCTTCCTTTCAATATATATATATACTGTATACACAGTACCAGTCAAAAGTTTGAACACGAGTTCTCATTCAATGGTTTTTGTTTATTTGAATTATTTTCTACATTGTAGATTAATACTGAAGACATCAAAACTATGAAAGAACACATATGGAATTATGTTGTCAACAAAAAAGTGTTAAATTTTCCATAATTCCATAAACCAGAGTTTGCGAGTAAAGCTGGCAATACACTGGAATGATTATCGATCCCAGCAGGGAGTGGCACGATAAACCGGGCGATTTCCAGGGAAATGTCCCTTTAGCTGCACCATACACCTCTCCTGCTGGGATCAATAATCCTAGCAGAAGAGGGGGGGCAGGGCTAGCACTATGCTGGTCTGACAGCTTTGAAGGTATACTTCAAAGCAGTTAGAGAAGCATAGTACATAGATATGCAGCAGCAGCTTTGAAGAATGAGGAGCCTTTCAGCTTGCTGATTGGGTGATCGGGCCGATAATCGCTCTAGTATATGGCCAGCTTAATGGCAACAGTGGTGAAATTGTACAACTCAGCAAAGAGTAAGTAGGCTGGAGTATATGTAGCCTGTATATACTTAAGATGTTACACTATGGTTGTTGTGATTGTGTCTTTCATTGAAAATATTGCATCTTGGAGAATATACTCAGGAAGGGCATTAGAAAGGAACAGAAAGCAGGAGAGTCTGACATGCAAACGTACAAGACACCCTGAATGTGAGTGGATCATCGTTTTCTTACACATTGAAAAAGAATACATATTATACTATTGGAGTGTAACTTTGTCGTTCCATATAACCTGTGGTCCTTGAGCTTACTAACTAAAGCAAGGGAAGATTTATCTCCATCAACGAAAGGTTTTATATGTTTTGCAAAGACTGGAGATATTGAGAATGCGAGTGTATTCTGATAATTCTGTGATTAAGAGTTGGTAACTGGCTGTAGGCCCAGCGACAGGGGGCGTGGACAGGGGGGACAGCTGTGAAGGACCCCAAGGTTCAATGGCACCCCTGCAAAACACTACTGAGGAGGGATGGGGCCCCCAAATATATAAGTGTACCGGGCCCCAAGATTTTTGTTGCCAGGCCTGAGTGACTGGACCATTATTGTTTTCTTTTGCTTTTTGGATTGAACAAGTTTTATTGAGCACTTGCTGAAGCCCCTTATTCATAACAAGTGGAGACCCATCAACTGAATTAAGAACAACACGGAAGAAAAAGTGGCAGTTTAATTTAATAGTGGCAAACACAGGATTTTGAAAATGGATTTTCCAATGTGTGTAATACATGCAGGGTATATTAGGAGTCTGGACAAGTTGCACTACTTAAAGTGCATGTGGCGATATATTAGGCGTCTAATTATGGCACATACTATAATATATAGTTCTTTTGCTACTGTTTAGTTTTATTTTGGAGTCTGACCACTCCCCAAACATGGCTGCTGCAGGCTATTCAAATGCAGGTAGTGTCTTAACAGAGACCTCCTGTGTACACATATAGCAAATGGATAGGGACTCACCTACAGGAGGTGCCTTGACGCTGGGCAGGTGAGCTTAAACCAATATAGCTATATTGTGAACTAAACCTCCTTTTTATTTATGTGCAGACACATAGTGTTATTTAATGTATGTTTGGAGCGCCGGACCTCTCTTGTTCCTTATAATATATAGTATGCCATTCCCAGACCCCTATTATATCCTATTATATTATAGTATGTGCAATACTCAGACCCATAATATATCCCATTATATTATAGTATGTGCCGTTTTACTTTTTATACCTTTTTTTTTCATTTTTAAAATATTCACTGTGGGGGATTTCTGGGCTACCTGCCACAGTTTATATTTTTATTTATATTTATTCACATTTATACATTTCTTTGAACGATTCTTGTCTATTTAGTTATTTGCATGCTGGAAATAGGGAGCGCCATCTGACCTTCATACTGTTGATTTGTGAATGTGAGTACTTTGGGAATATATCCCTGAGTACTTCTATCTCTGAACTTTTGCTGGGAAGTTCTTGGAGGATGGATCGGCATCTTCTGTAAGGAGGCACTGAAAAGTGTTGTGTCCCCTTTTTTAATATTAATATACACTCCAAACTTTCTATGTTTTGTTATTAAAATAAGCATATTCCTATTCTACAATGACCTTGAATAAACCCCATTTTCATGAACCAATAATGGAGTAAACAGACAGTTTTGTTACAGGGAAGAGAGGAGATAAATGAACATTTTGCGAATGATTTAACAATAGATGAATTATTCTTGTAATAATCACGTAAGTGACTCTCTCGGTATAAGCAAAATGTTGTTGGCTTTTTTGGAAGTCGAGGATTTGTGCTCTACTCATATATTTCTATTGTGTGTAAATGACAGCCATACATGTTGTGTCTGATCATAAATCTGGACATTGAGATCATGGTTGAACAAAGCAGAAAACCAATTGTGTAATATAGAAATTAAAAACAGAGGCAAACGCAGAACAGATCTGTGTCTGGGAGAGAGATTAATGTCTCCACAGAGCCAAGTACAGTCTGAGATTGGTAACTCATGGATTAAGAAAATAATTTGTTGCAGCAAGAAATGTCAGGTTATGAGTATCAAACACATCTTCCTGGCAGTAAACACTTCAATTCTTCATGACAAAATTTGTCATATTGAAAGGTTATTTATATTTAAAAATTAAAAGCCTGTCCAACCCCCCTCTACTTTCTCTGTTCATTCTTTCCCCATTCTATGTGTTCTTGTGTTCTCCATCCACCTTTCTCTCTCCTCTCTCTGCTGCGGATTCACACCTAAGTCGCTTCTTAGGTGCGTGTCTGTAATAAAGGACCTACTGTGCATGCGTAGTAGGTCCTTTATGCAATCTATGTACCAGTTCAGTACGTAGATTGCCTACGGGTGGTCTTTAAAGATCGCCCAGAGTATTTTAGGTAAAAGGAGGCAGCGTAATGCCGCCTCAGGGAGGGTTTGGGAAAAAGTGGGAGGGGGCAGGTATTTAGATTAGCCGGGGAGGGAAGGGGGGAGGCGGGGAGGTGCAATGTGCGTGCGGACATTGCACAGATATTTAAGGTAGCCCTAGGGCACTCGTAAGTGCCATAAGGTACCTAAAAAGGGGGATGGGATGGGGGCAGGATGGGTGAGTTAGATGCAGGTCTGTCCCCACCTAACTCAAACCGGATCTGTGAATCCGGTCCTTTGTCTTCAATTCTTCCCTTTCCTCACTCTGTGATTTATATCTCCCCCGCCATGTGTTTTATATTAACTTACACCCTCTGGACCGTGTTCACATTTAGATACCAGTGCAGAATCTCAATCAAACATATACACGGAAATCATGGCTGTGTTATGAATATGGACGACGCAACCAGAACGCGGAGTCTAACTAGCAGAGGCTCATGCAGCACTCAAATAACCAAGTAGTGCCCCCATAATGGGTAACACAAACAGGCACACAGGAAAGTCTGGAGAGGAACAAACACCAGGTGGAGAAAGAGAGAGGGAGAGACACTGGAGAGGCATGACAGGGGTCAAGGCAGGAACAATAGGTCACTCAGGATAAAAGCACAATCCACAGGTCAGAGACTCAAAGAACAAGTAAGGCAGCAGGTCACAGGACCGGAAACCAGACGCTCTAACCGTCTCTGTCAGAGTGACAGAGCCAGACTTATATAGAGGCTGCTGACCACTGATAGGCCCGCAGCCATACAGTAGACACAAGTGATAGGACGTTTCCCTAGGCATGGGAAACGTCCAATCACTGCAGGAAAGCAGTGAGGTGGAGCGCACGCCTGATTGACGCGGTGGTCTTTGCTTACATGCCTTGATCAGCGGGGAAGCCAGGTGGTGAGTATTTTACATGCCCGCCCCCTTGCTGTGGCGGCATGTAACAGGCTCACAGACAGGGACAGCTGACTTATGACTGATACACGCATCGGCACTGAATGAGTCCTGCAGGCGTAGCTAGAGGGGCAAGACTCTTAATGTAAATGAGCTGCACACGGGCTACTAATGTACAGTATGGGTATTTCTCTTAAGTTAGGACTGATTCACAAGTAAAAGTGCCTAGTTTATGTTATTGATTAGACTCTAGAAAACACTTAAATTTACATAATTTGAATAGTTAGGATTTTTTAAACATTTTTATTTTTGTTAAATAAAACATTAAAATAATGTTTTTTTTATTTAATTAAAATGAATTAACAAAATATTGGAGTAACAAATAACAATATAATAGATCTTAAATAAACCATAATTGATAAAAAGAATATCATTAGAAATTAGCATACATTACACAGGTAGCTCAATGCTCCAGGGCACCTTAATCTTTTACATTACAATGTTGCATTATTATATTATTACATAATTTTAAAAAATTGCAAAATTCATTTAATAGTCAGATAATAGTGTAGAGATAAATATAAAGAAGCTTTGATTTGTTTATTAATATTTGCGTTTCGTTGCGGTTGAGTGAATGCTGATTAACTTTCTACCTAGATTGCCTCCATGTGATTCAAAATAAGGAAACACATCCGCACTTAAAACCATGAACCGTCCATACATGGCAGTCCCGAATCTGGGGTGTGTGGCTGACCCATAGGCATATCTATAATGGGTGCAGGGTGTACAGTGCACAGGGGCCCCTCAGAACAGGCCCTGTGGCCTTCATCCTGCACCCAGGGTTGGCAGGGGAAGGGGGGGGGCATTCAGCATCTATTTCTTCCCTCTAAGATCTTCCTGTGGGAAGAAATAGATGCTGAATGAGCCTCCCTTCCCCTGCAGTGGGACTGTCTCTATTCGCTGGGTGAATAGGGGGTGGGGCCTACAGGGCAGTTAGGTCCAACCCCTTCTGAGGTCCACAAAGATAAAATTTAGGAGGAGAGAAGCGCTATTCTCTGTGATAAAAAGCAATACAGATGTGCTATATTAATAAAACATCCAATAAAACATATTAAGAGGGAATACCTTATTGTGCAACAATAAAAAATGTGATAAAGAAGTCTGATTAAGCAGCGGCATACAGGGATCCCTAACTAAATAAAATCGACCATGTCTTTAAGGTAGTCCCATAAAAAGTCCTAAAACGGGTCCTTAATAAGTCCTATATGATACTGGACCAGGGAATCCTCATAGGCATCCAAACATGTAATAGAGGAGAGACAGCGTTAATAACCGACAAGTAAAAGAGGATAAAAAACCACAGGGAAATCAGCCCACTAAGGGCCTCATTCACTAAACGCGATTTTGCTAAAATCACGTGATTTTGAGCTTAAAATTCGCCAAAGGCGATTCACTAAGCTAAAAATCACGTGATTTTAGTCATTTTTTAATCGCGGGTCCGAAAATCGCGGTCCCGACTTTTTTCTATTACAAACATACAATGTTTGTAATTCACTAAATGCGATTTCACCGAATCGCGGTGAAATCGCATTGAAATAAAAAAACATAAATTTGCCTCTATAGAGGGGCGAATTTATGTTTTTTGGTCCGATCGCGACCATTAAAACACGTCTGTATAACAGACATGTGTTTTTTTGTTGAAAAATCCTAAGTTCGGCATGTCTGCAATGTGTAGGCATGTGTAGTCATTGAATTACAAGGATCAGCAAAGGCGATCCTTGTAATTCTTTGTTTACAGCATGGCTACACTTGTAGCCATGCCGAACTGAGTGTACAGTGTGTGTAAAAAAAAAATAAAAAATAAAAAAAATTCTACAAAGACATTAACCCTTTCAATAATGTAATAAAATGTTACATATGTAATAAAAATAGTAAACCTAACTAATATTACCCCCTACGTGTATGCACTTACCTTAGGACAAGGGTCCTCAAACTATGGCCCGCGGAGGACATTTACATGGCCCGCCTGGTGGGGGCACAGGGAGCACGTGCCCCCGCCCCCCCCCCCCCGTTTACATTGCTGTCACCACCCGCTATCTCCGCTGGCCTGCCTGTTATACTTGTAACAGGTGGAAAACATTTTAATTCAGCTTGTGGGCTGCACTGTGCCGCAACGGCAAGCTGAGCAGGCTGAGGGTTTCCAGCTTTTCTGTGCGTCTGCTGGGCGTAACGTCATCACACCCAGTCATAGTGAGGAGGAGAAACGGCCAGCGTGAAGAGCGGCAGAGGACGCCGCATTACTGAAGACTGAGCCAGTCAGAGAAGAATCAAGAGGACAGGAGAGAGAAGAAAGCAGGGTATTAAAAGGTAAGTAACATAACATTAAGTAAGAAAGGAGAGGGGACAGCCCAGATTTATATGGACACAAAGGGGCACAGCCCAGATTTATATGGACACAAAGGGGCACAGCCCAGATTTATATGGACACAAAGGGGCACAGCCCAGATTTATATGGACACAAAGGGGCACAGCCCAGATTTATATGGACACAAAGGGGCACAGCCCAGATTTATATGGACACAAAGGGGCACAGCACAGATTTATATGGACACAAAGGGGCACAGCACAGATTTATATGGACACAAAGGGGCACAGCACAGATTTATATGGACACAAAGGGGCACAGCACAGATTTATATGGACACAAAGGGGCACAGCACAGATTTATATGGACACAAAGGGGCACAGCACAGATTTATATGGACACAAAGGGGCACAGCACAGATTTATATGGACACAAAGGGGCACAGCACAGATTTATATGGACACAAAGGGGCACAGCACAGACTATTATTTTATGGACACAACGGAGCAGGGGCGTTTTAAGAAGTGAGGGGGCCCGTGTGCAGGATTTGCACATGGCCCCCCCCCTGCCCCTTACCTTAGAAAGGACTGTCCAGTTTTGCGGGTTGAAAAGGGGGCGTGGCTTAACAGGTCCGTTAAGCCCCACCCCTTTTTACACCGCGAATCGGTACAGTCCCCCTGCAGGGGAAGGGGGACTAAGTTGGCGTCTATTTCTTCCCTCCGGAAGATATTAGAGGGAAAAAATAGATACTGAATGGTCCCCCTTCCCCTGCCAACCCAGGGTGCAGGATGCAGGATGCATGCCACGGGGCCCCCTGTTCTGAGGGGCGTCTGAAGCTGACGAAATTAACAGTACTGCTCTACTGTAAATTTCGTCACCTTCTGAATTGAATCCGAGACCCCTACTGGTGGGAGGTTATAATACAGACGTCACAATCGAGGTGACAAGGTTTCTTCTTCAGCTCCTGCACGGAAGAATTTTACAAAAGCAAGAAAAGAGAAGAAGTCTTCATTTTAAGAACATTGAAAGGCTCCCAAGATGCGGACATCTAATGGTGAGTTTTAAAAAAAATTTCTTTATTTTATACACATGTAACAGTTTATGTCATATACTTAGATTAGGAGAGATGACCTCCTAAAGGAAGTGAATACACGTAGGGGGTAATGTTAGTTAGGTTTACTATTTTTATTACATATGTAACACTTTATTAAATTATTGAAAGGGTTAATGTCTTTGTAGAATGTTTTTTTTTTTTTTTACACACACTGTACACGCAGTTCGGCATGGCTACAAGTGTAGCCATGCTGTAAACAAAGAATTACAAGGATCGCCTTTGCTGATCCTTGTAATTCAATAACTACGGCATGCCTACACATTGCAGACATGCAGAACTTCGGATTTTATTAATACACGCGATATGCTGCCATTAGTTAAAGGGCTAATCGCGGTGAATTTTTAATTAAAATCACCGTGATTAAGTTCTAAAAACATGGCGGCACATCACCTGTGTTTGAAAAAATTAGTTAGTGCATTTGGACAAAAAAAAAAATTTGCGTGAGTATCGCTGCAATGCGATTTTTCTGTAAAATATCGTCCTTAGTGAATAAGGCCCTAAGAACGGTTAAAATCTCTTTACTAAAGGTTAAAATATAACGCTAACATAAAAACACGTGTCCATGAATTATGATAGTCCCACACAGGGGAGACAGCGGACCCAATTGTCCAAGGTATAGGAGTAAGATGTTGATGACGCGGGGAACAGCCGGGACGTCCAGGGACGGCTGCACTTGAACTCGCCACGCTCCAGACCTGGTAATAGCCGCTCGTGTGTCGGGAGTCTCTTCCTGCAACAAGTCACTTTACGCGTTTCGGGCTCCGCCCTTTCTCAAAAGTCGACTTCATCAACATCGTCATCAACATCTTACTCCCATACCTCGGACAATTGGGTACGCTGTCTCCTCTGTGTGGGACTATCATAATTCATGGACACGTGTTTTTATGTTAGCGTTAAGTTTTAACCTTTAGTAAAGAGATTTTAACCGTTCTTAGTGGGCTGATTTCCCTGTGGTTTTTTATCCTCTTTTACCTGTCTGTTATTAACGCTGTCTCTCCTCTATTACATGTTTGGATGCCTATGAGGATTGCCTGGTCCAGTATCATATAGGACTTATTAAGGACCCGTTTTAGGACTTTTTATGGGACTACCTTAAAGACATGGTCGATTTTATTTAGTTAGGGATCCTTGTATGCCGCTGCTTAATCAGACTTCTTTATCACATTTTTGATTGTTGCACAATAAGGTATTCCCTCTTAATATGTTTTATTGGATGTTTTATTAATATAGCACATCTGTATTGCTTTTTATCACAGAGAATAGCGCTCTTTGTTGACATATTCTTTTATGGGGTTGGGTACCCCAAGGTGAGAGAGTTGCTACAATTTCAAAGAGGCGCTTTTAAAGTGATATACACACCCTTTTAAGCCCTTTTGAGGTCCACAAATTGGGACAGTCCTGTCTCAGGTAAGGTGTGGGGGATCATGTACAAATTCTGCACAAGGGCCCCCTCACTTCTTAAAAGGCCTCTGGCCTGACCTAATTTTGTAGCATGTCTGAATCGCTCTTTTGGATTTCAGCCTTGTGTTTATTTAGGTACATTCACAAATTCTTTCTTAACTGTGAATCAGGTCCTCTGTGCCTGGAATTACCCTCAGGGGCCACTCACCCCCCCCTTCCCCCACGCCACCAGGATACCCAGCTTGCCATCACAGACAGACATCCCAGTCATCAGGGCTCCACTCCCATCCACTGTACTTGACACAGGGCACTTTTCCCGTCTCCTGCCCACAGCAGCCAGAGTTGGCAGCCCATGCGCATGTGCAAGTTGTAGTTGTAGTTCACAAGACCTGGAGAGCCACAGGTTGACCATGCCTGATTTAGTAGATGTTAGGCCCATTGAAATCCAAAGCTTTGCTGCAAATAGATGTTATGATAGCTTGAGAGGGGAAAAGTGGTGTTCAACCCCCTCCTCCCAACAAAATAAATAATTAGGACAGGAGCTGTAGTGATCAGAGAATGCTTTGGGGGCACTGATTGTTACACAGCCATGTAAACTTGTGCATTACTTTCACTATAATCAGATGAATCAGATATTTGAGGACCAGATCCAGAGTTTGAAAATAAAAGAGGAAAGTTACTCCTGGGAATAACCATGTTAATTTTGAAGGGGAGTAAAATGTATTGTATTCTTTGCATGCAGGGATATATCTTTGCTTTTGCACACAGATACTGATCAGCTTTACTAATACACTGTTATTTATACTCTAAACTCTAATATTTAAATTGCCCGCCCAGGAGTAACTTTCCTCTCTTATTTTGTCCCATGTGCACTGTGAGAGCTCTACATTACCTGCTTCAGGCCCATTATCACTGCTATTCACTTATACTCATACTCAGTATTAATAACAGGGAATGTTACTTCAACATATTGCAATATATGTCAAGCTGATCCACTCATACCAAAGTCTTACCTTGAATGTTAATGCATTTATTGCACTCTTATTTACTATCATTAGATGAAAATGACACTCATATAACAGATGTTAGTTGTTAGTTTTCTTAGTTGTGTCCAGCAAACATTAGTGCTACAATGTCTATTGTTCCTGTCAGATTACAAGCTCTGGGAAGCGACTGCTAGCTTATGTCTGCTATGGCACCAGCAGAACTGTGGCATGTGAGTACTGTTAAAAATTAATGAGTGATTAATGATTAATAACTATAAAAGAAAACAACAAAACATCAAAAACAATATTAACCATAATAAACACCCACCCCCATTCACATTATCCTTCCCAGCTGTGGTTTCAAGACTTCATAAGTAAGTACACAGGCAGTACATCTTACATAACTATAATATGATGTAATCTGCAGAGGGCGGGGTTACTGAGGAACAACTTGGGGCAGTTCAGGGTAACTTTGCTTTAACAGTTGTCAGTTGATTTTGACTGTCAGAATCCTGCCTTTATCTCTATTTAGCCTAAGAGTGACAATCAGTATAGTGATAATGGCTCCGATCCACAGCTACGTCAGAGAGGGGAATTATGTACTGCTCATACGTAATCCCCTTGTTTGAAGGTTGTGCACATGCCCCCTCCCCCCCATTACTCATGTTGTATCTCTGCCGTGAAGGCGGAGTTAGACATGCTAATGAGGGGATGGGGCGGGGGAAGCCCCGTTACGATCAGATATGTGGCCGCAAGTCCGCATACGTGATCGTGAAAGTTAAAGTAGGAAGCTGGACGGGGCGTGCACTCACCGCTATGATACCGGCTGTAATGACCTCGGGCACCCGTAAGGCGACCATAGGTTTGGATCCGGCCCCATGCCTGGCAGTGATGCACAATGATTGCGCTGCACTCTGATTCGCTGGAAGACTGTCACTGTATAGCACTTAGTCTTACGGCAGACTCTCTCTGTACAACCGCACTTAATCATATGAAATATGATCAAACCCAGACAGTGTCAGTGATCCTTGATAAATATTGTGTTAGCATCTGGTATTGACAGCTGTTCTGTCTGTTTTCCCAACACACTTTTGATTTATTTTGTGCTGTAAGTTTCTGTATTTCTTCTTTACCCTGTACCAAGCCTTTGACATCAGTAGAGCGGCTTCTATTTAGAAACGTGAAAGACAGCAAACCACTACCATGGGTTGATCCATAGCTGCGCTTACCTCTCTTTTTAGGTGCAAGTGTAGACCTGAGCAATACACAAAATGGAAGTTGCTCAGATCAATTTATAGGTTAATGCAAACAGGTGCATGAAAAGCTGCGGGGTAATCTGCTAGAAACAGAAACAAAGAAAAGAAAAGAAAATGCCCCAGCAACACTGCCATTACCAGTAACAGACAAAATAGCAGTTTCCATGGCCATACATGTGAACATTGGGGCTCTCCGCTGGCCCGTTCTTTTCAGAGCGGGCCGGCGGTTCGTAGTATTTATGAAATGTTGGAGCGGAGTTTTAAACTCCGCTCCTGTCTAAACACTAACGCCAACTAAGGCAGGCGCTAGTGCAATTATCCCAGCGATGTCCCCATATTCCCCCATGTTTCTAGGGGGAGAAAAAGAAGGGCATGTATGGGGAGACCGCCGGGATAAACCAAAGTGTGCCATTGTAAAAAAAAAAAAAAATTAAAAAAAAGTAGTTTTTTTGTTACATTTTTATTAAAATAAATAAATAAATACATTAAAATATTCAGAACCGTTAAAAAAGTAAAGAATAAAGCTAAACTTACTTGTCCGGGAGACGCATCCAACTCATGCCATACACAAAAATTGCATTTAATTGTTATTTTTTATTTTATAAATTAAACATTTCAGCTAATAACGTGACTATTAACTATGACTAATATTAACTTTTAACAACAATTTTTTATCAGTCCCTTTGATTATCACACTGTGTCCATTCAACTGTTGCCCCTTCATCATATTTGTGCCCCTTTATCACACACTGTGCCCATCCATCATACACATACTGTGCCTCTTCAACCGTTAACCCCTTCATCACACACTGTGCCCCTTCATGATACACACACACTGTGCCCCCTTCAACTGTTACCCCTGTATCACACACTGTGCCCCTTCATGATACACACACACTGTGCCTCCTTCATCATACACACACTGTGCCCCTTCATCATACACACACTGTGCCCCTTCATCATACACACACTGTCCCCTTCATCATGCATACACTGTGCCCCCTTCAGCTGTTACCCCTGCATCACACACTGTGCCCCCTTCAGCTGTTACCCCTGCATCACACACTGCTCCTTCATCATACACATACTTTGCCCCCTTCATCATACACACACTGTGCCCCTTCATCATACACACACTGTGCCCCTTCATCATACACACACTGTGCCCCCTTCATCATACACACATTGTGCCCCCTTCAACTGTTACCCCTGCATCACACACTGCTCCTTCATTATACACACTGTGGCCCCTTCAACTGTTACCCCTTCATCACACACTGTGTCCCTTCATCATGCACACACTGTGGCCCTTCATCATACACACACTGTGGCCCTTCATCATACACACACTGTGCCCCTTCATCATACACACTGTGCTCCCTTAATAATACACACACTGTGCCCCCTTCATCATACACACACTGTGCCCCCTTCAACTGTTACCCTTGCATCACACACTGCTCCTTCATCATACACACACTGTGCTCCTTCATCATACACACACTGTGTTCCTTCATCATACACACACTGTGTTACTTCATCACACACACACTGTGCTCCCTTAATCATACACACACTGTGCCCCCTTCAACTGTTAACCCTGCATCACACACTGCTCCTTCATCACACACACACTGTGCCCCCTCTGCTCATTTACTTACCTTTTATTTGCTCTTCTTTATTCTTTTATCTGCTCTATCTTTCCTTTCTACTGGCTCCCACCTTAGCTCCTGTCTGTGTGCTCCTCACTGTGATTATGTCACGTCCAGCTGATGCGCAGTAAGAAGGAAACAGGAGATGTGACAGGGAGGAGGAAGTCTGGTGCCGCCGAAAGGTAAGTTGTTGTTTTTTTTTTTTTGGGATTTTTAAATCAGAGCGGGCTGTGTCAGGGGGTTGGCAGGCCTGCGGCACACTTAGCAACTTGCTCCAGCACACCGGTTGCAGAGCACTGTCATTAACCATGTGTACCATGGGCATCCAATATTGCTTTCTTTCTGTAAATGGGAAGAAAGAGTAGTTGTTTCCTGTAAACACCTTTTTCATCTTGTGCTAGGACTTGTAACACTTGAAAATCATGTCAAAACGACCAAAGCCCTCTGGTGCACAAGGAAGAAAAAGAAGAGAAGAGGAAGAATAACGGACCAAAGACAAAGGTAATTTAATGCAATATTACAGGCTATGTGGCTATGCTGTTGCATGTAATACTCTTTGTTTCACATATGCTTCTCTTCTTTCTTCAGATGCATTTCTCATATTTAAGCACCCCTGCTCCTACAAGCTGTGGACCACAAGCAGACATCTCCTCCTTAGCAGAGCCCAGTACTTCAACATTAAGCACTCCTTTCATCACCTCCTCTGTACTGTCTAGCACTTCAGCATCAAGTGCTCCTATCATCACCTCTTCAGCACTGCTCAGCATATCAGCATCTAGTTCCCTGTTTTCGTCATCTCAGCACTGGCCAGCACTTCAGCATCAACTGCCCCTGTTGTTGCCACCTCAGCCCCGCACAGCACTTTAGCATCTAGTACATCTACTTTGTCTACTGACCAATCCACTTCTGTTGAACCTCTACATGCTGCTCCAGTAGACATTGCTGACTGTCCATATACCATATGTGATAACATATTTTGTCTACAGTGGACCATACAAGATCCAAACAACTTTTACATTTCCAAAGCAAAAAGATGGGAGAAGATGTCATCATGAATATTTCTATCGAGTCTTGGTCAATGGAGAAAAAATAAAGAAGTTGGCTAATGTACTACAAAAGAAATGATAGACTGTACTGCTTCTGCTGCAAACCGTGTTCTCAGAGGTCAAGAGGATGAACTTATGGCCAAATTTGACCCAGTAATGAAACAACATGTTGTGGAAAGTGGACCTTCCAATCATGTACATTATTTGGGCAAGATAATACAAAATGAATTGATAGACTCAGTCAGTGCCAAAATACTTATCACAATGGTTGAAGAGATCAAAACATCAAAGTATTACTCTATCATTTTGGATTGCACTCCTGACTTAAGTCATAAAGAACAGCTCTCTGTAATTATAAGAATTGTGACACTGGAAAATACACCACAAATGAAAGAACATTTCATGGGTTTCCTTGTGGCAGAGAAGTCAACAGGAGAAAGTTTATCATCTTTTATCCTCAAAAAGCTGGAGGAGCTTAACATTCCGTTTCAAGACTGCAGAGGCCAATCCTATAACAACGGTGCCAACATGAAGCATAAAGGCGTTCAGACCAGAACGGTTACACACACTTCAGAAGAACTCAAGGGCTTTTTTTGTCCCATATGGTACCCATACTTTAAATCTGGTAATAGCTGATGCTGCTAAAACCTCAGTAGAATATGTTGGTTACTTTGGATATTTAATGAAAATATTCACACTCTGCTCTGCATCCACGCAAAGATGGGCTATACTCCTGAAGCACGTCAAAGCCAACCTAAAATCATGGTCGGACACCAGGTGGGAAAGCCGGCTCAAAAGCATTTCACCAGTAGTGAAAGTTGAAGCCCAGACTTTGGCTGAGGAGGTTGGATCATATCGGTTTTCTATTTGCACTGTAATATAGTATGACATCTTCAACAACATCCAGCATGTGACGGTTGCAATCTTCGCTAAGAAAATGAGGTTACCAAAAAAAGGACATCTGAAAGTTCCTTTTCGGATGTCCCTTTTTCGAATACATCCGCGATATCCCTCCGCCGCACCGCAATATCACTCCGCCGCACCTCCGCCGTTGCTCACCGGACCAAGAATTAGGGAATGAACTGTGGGACTATTTTTTTCTATAGTCTATAGCTTTCAGAGCACCAAAAGCTCTGTGGATCGATTGCAATGCCTCCTTGAGGCATATGTAATCGAACTCCCAGCCACTTCGCAACTGGAAGAAATATTGCATTATGCAATATTGTAATCTGATATTTTAACTGAATTTCGCTGTTTTCAGATAATAAAAATACTTTTTGCAATTTGGAATACTATATGATATTTTGCACTTATTTACACACGGTTCTTTTTTCCTCTTCCTAATATTTTTCTTATTGTTACCGTTTAAGGTGCATTATCATAACTATTAAAGGTGTAGTGATACCCCAGTTCTGGTGCCTTTTTAGCGTTTTTTGTTAGTGAACTGCAAAGGAAATGTTTGAGGAGATGAATGTGGAGGCCAGTGCTCAAACAAGAGGTTGAAAAAAACTAAAAGCCACTTTGACAATGAATTCCCAGATGAGCCTATTGATGATGTGCTTAGGAAAATGAAAACTACCTTTTTTAACGTTTTAGTGGATGCTACCCTTTCTTCACTAGATGAAGGATTCCAAGCCTTAGGAGCAGTTAATGAAAAATTTGTTGAGTGTTTGTTAATTTGGAAAAATTATAAATTATAAGTTATAAGAGCAATGTGAAGCACTGAGTACTGCTCTAACTCTTGATGAACAACAAGATATTGATGGCATGGAACTTGCATCTGAAATGCTAAATTTCCCACATCTGCCATCAAAGCATATGTCAAATTTGGAAATCTTGACTTTTCTGCAAGAGAAAAAGTTGGCAGAAATTTATCCCAATATGTGAATAGCACTTTAGAATCTCTGCCACTCTTCCTGTTACCGTAGCTGCTGCTGAACGAAGCTTATTAAAAATCATCTGAGATCATGGAGCGAGAACGTCTCAGTGGACTTGCAATCATAAGCATAAATCATGTAGTCTCACAACAGCTATTATATGATGATGTGATAGATGATTTTGCTGCAAGAAAGGCAAGGCAAGTACATCTGTAAAATAAGACTACATGTAATCTGCTTTAAGTATGTTATTGATGTTTTGTACTACTTTTGTTTAACTGTTTTACGTTTGCACAAATATTTTATTTATATTCAATAGTTCTATTATTTTCCTTTGCTTCCTTTATATTTATACTGTTGTTGTGTATATTGTGCAGTTAATGTGTTTCTTTGACAATAATAAAAAAAAAAAAAGTCAAGCTTAGGTGTTGTTTTTTGTAGTGCGTGTATAAACACTAAGTTGATTTTCTACTGGGGGGCACCAGCCAAAATCTCGCCTAGGGCACCAAATTGGCAAGGGCCAGCCCTGATGACCAAGAGATCATCATGGGACCTCGCTGGTGGGGTAAGTATTAGAATATTTGAATGAATGAAGATGCCAGGCTCACTGCGAGCTGAAGTGAGCCTGGAAAAGCTTCATTCATTTGAAAACGTTAAGGTAAGTAAATAGACCACATTAACATTCTATCTGTAACATATACACAGGATAGAGAATGTGCCAGCAACACTGCCATTAACCAGCTGTTAAAGTCGATACTTACAGTAATGTGCTCAGTTCAACAGGAAGCACACAAACTTCCATTACCAATCCATTCAGGGCACAAAATGGCGGCTCCACTTACCTAAAAGCATAGGGTTTGAAAACAATAAATAGCCTATAGTATAAGGTGGGATTTTTTGCGGTTAAGGCATTTGTTTGTAAATTATTTAATAATATTTAAAGTCAGATGTAAAGATTTTGGACCGGATTCAGACTACCGGACGTATAGCATATACGTCAGGAGTTTCCCGTTTTTTACTACTGCGCATGCGTAGTAAATTTTTTACGTAATCTACGTATCTTTTCCTTACGTAGATTGCATATATGCGGTCCTTTGAGTTCATAAAGGACATTTATTAAACATGGTGGATTACTGCTTATGTCTGCTGATATGTAAAATAGTGAGCTGCAGAGAACTTAGCCAGAGACAAATGAACCATAGAGAAATTTGCATGTACTTAAGGACATGAAAAATGAAAATCTCACTCAGGTAAATCAACTGCTAAATGGTTCCAACACACTTTAAATATGTAACACATATTCTTGTTTACATTAGCAAAACATTATTTTCTCATCTGTAAACCTTTGCACTTGTGCTGTCTGTTTATCCCAGTTACTACAGATGACTCACAAAGCTTGGCCCCTAATTATTTTGTGAGGTAAAAGATTAGGATGAGCACTTCTACAGCAGAGTGCAGCTCTAGGCTCTGTTGCTTCCTGTCAACATGACCTCAAACATACGTCTGCCGTATTTTTAACATAATGCTTTTGTGTACGCCACTCGGTATCAATGACATCACTTCATAGTGAGCACAGTTGGTAATAGCAACCAACACAGACAAGCTGCACAAAACACAAATGAGTATTGATTCACAGTTCCCTGATGACAATTATCACCAAATAGAGAATTAGATGTCTGAGAAGGAATACACAGGAAACATGCTGTATATGCTGCTATATACATTACATTAAAGCCCAACACATCTAATAAGTAATAAATCTGTAAAGTATAAAAAATAAGGCACTTTTTAAAACACACTCTGTATAAACTATGCTACACAGACTATTTTTATTTGCCTTAGACTACTTAGTAGTGCACTGCTACACATTTTGCTAAAGCACATTTGAAAATATAAGGCAGAATACAGATGGGGAGGACGTTGTAAAACACCTAAAAAAACTTTTGCAAACATGCAAACTTCTATAGGCTTCTGCATAACACTTCTCAGTCTATTTGCATGTATATACATTTGCATTTTCATTATTAGCACTACCTGTCCAGAGTTGCTACTATTGGGATGCCTGTAAGGTAACGCTGGGCCCACACTGGGATTTTTTTTGTAATGTTTCAACGTCGTTACTGTGATTACTCACTATTCTGCAGCTGATCTTTGTAACGTCCACACTCAAATAATTCCTCGCTGGATCATTCAGTACTTAATAGTACCCCCTGAGGAAAAAACACAGACTTTAGGCATCGTTGATATTGAAAATTAGGAGCTCTCAAGGGCTAGATTTACTAAACTGTGGAAAAGGAAAAGTAGAGCTGTTGCCCAGATGAACCAATCAGATTCTAGATCTCACTTTCTGATAATATATTAAAGAATGTCAGCCAGAATCTGATCAGCACTGTCATACCCTCCAACATTACCCCTTCCATTAAGCACAGAATACTCCGCTCCTAAGTTTCCAACTGTCACTCACCTGATTTTAATAAATTAACTGAGGTTTGGACTTCTGGCGGGCGGCTCACTAGGCTGGCCGCATTTTACCTGACTCCCCGGCGGGCAGCGCTAAAAACCCCATCCATCGGGTTTGTACCGCGGCGATACACCTGGACCTCCTACTGGAGAAGTTACTGCAAGTTGGGCTACAGTGGAGAAACGCAGGAGGTGGGGCAGCCATTTTGGAAAGCGGCACATGCAGTTTGGGCACCAGAGTTGAGGACTCAAAAAAAAAAAGGTAACCTGTGTCCCCTGACCATTGCTGGCCATAAAAGGTGTTTGATCCAGAACTTTATGACTCCTGCCCCACAAGGGAATTGCCATCATCGATATTTGTGCCTGTTATTGATATCTACAGCTGCTTACACTATTTTTATTCAACATACTAATAAATATAGAATTGGCATTTCAAGATCACAGAAAGAAACTCTCCTATTCTCTGGACTAAGGCTCCAATCTAATTTACTGCTATTATATGAGGGGGTCGCTGCAGCTCTGGTTTAACTCAATGTACTGAACTCTCAGGTTTACCTGATACCTCCATATCTCACACGGCACATTTGGATGCCCACATTCGCTTACTCTAGGGACTCAATTATTAATCAGAGTATATATGCTGTTTGCTGAAAAGAGGGAGAAGTTAAGAGAACATAGAGAATAATAAGCGTCTTTCCTTATAGGAAATATCCAACTATCTCTTCTCGTACCTTCACCTGCTATAAAGCCAGACATACAGCCAAAGGAAAGTCACGGATCTGTAACTGTGTTAACCTTACAAGGGTATCTGACTACCTTCATATCTCATAAATCACATCTGGATATCTACACTAGCATACTCTAAGAACTCAATTATTGATCAGAGTATATGAGCTGTCTGCTGATAACAGTACATCTGCCTTTCTCCACAGTACTACTTCTTGTCACCCTATCTGATACATATCTAGGCCACAAGCTTAAAAGGAAGTGTAATGTAGTTTCAACAATAGCCTGTCTCCTCATTTCTGATTCTTTTTATCTTTAAGGGACTCACTTTTTGAACAAAGTATACTAAGTATATTAATATCATTCATTGGTCTGCAAGGAACTGTACAAGTGTTCTATTGGATGCCAATGGACTGTAACTGAGGACCTGATACAAGTTGGTTACATTGCTCTTTATTTGATTATTTGCTCTTTGATATATCTCACTTTCATTTAGAATTGTACTTATCTGGAGAGAAGCACCTGGTTCCTTTAATCCTGACTAATGATACACAGTGCTTCATCTATCGGTGTTTGATTCTAATCTCACAATTTATCTGGGTTTTGAAGCAAATACAAAACTTAACTAGTCTCTTGGTAATATTAACTTGGAGCTATTTTGTATATGATATGATGTAATTATTCTCCTCGAAATCCGGTAGGGGAGGATTTTATTGATCTTGCTTGTGGGGGACCTGCAGGTGTTGGTCATTTCAGTATCTCTCTGTCCTTTTGTTGGGAAGCCCAACTTTGGGAAGTCATGTAGTTAAAGGGAGGGGGGGGGGCATGCATAAATATTGCAGTAGATCTGGGGTAACCAAAACTAATACCTTATCTGAATCCTCCACAATGGTGAAACATAAGACGCCAGGCCCTAAGGGAGGAGTTTTTCCCCCTCTTAATCCCCCCCTTCACCATCACATAGTACATCCCCACAGTCTAGTGACTTAGCGGCTTCTCAAGCGGTGACAAATGTGCCGACAGGCCACACATCAATGGCTGAGATGGCCAAAGAGCTCTCGTAATTATTAATGCCAGTTTTTGACAAGTGCTTTGACGCTTTCCAGACATCATTAGACAACTCTATAGCTAAGATTTCTGATATTTCCTCACGTATTGAATCTCTGGAACAGGGCACTAGTAACAATGATGACCATATCTTAACTCTGAAGGGTGCCATGGAGAGAAACTCTTCTCAAATTCATGCCCTACAAGACAAAATTGAAGACCTAGAAAATAGGAGCAGGAGGAATAACCTCCAATTTATTGGAATACCAGAACATATCAAGGGGCCGGACCTATATGTCTTCCTTCAGTCCAATCTCATTATGTCTCTTGGAATCTCCACCTCAGTGGGATTACACAACATAGACAGAGCCCACAGGTTAGGTAAAGAGAGAGAGGGTTCAGACACACGCCCCAGGCCTGTCATAGCCAGGTTCCTTGACTTTAAAATGAAGGAAGCTATTTTGGTGACTTATAGGAAACAACCACAATTGTTTGTCGATGGCATATTTTCAGACTACTCCGTGGCACTCTCACAGAAACGCAAGGAATTTTCCCCTATATGTAAATACTTGGCGGAAAATGGGAAGAGGTTTGCCTTACTATACCCTGCAAAACTGCGCATCATTGAAAATGGCCAGACCTTAATCTTTGATGATCCTAAAATTGCAAACGGCGCCATCTTCAGACCAATTTCACCCCGCCGGTATCTCCTGTGGGTCCCCGTAATCTCCTTTACTCACATAACCATATTGGGACAGATCCAGAACTACGTCCGTCTTCCATAGACGGACGTAATTCAATGAGCAATAGCTACTGCGCATGCGTAGTAGCTATTGTACATAATCTGCGTATCATTTCGATACATCAAAACAATACGCAGATTATGTACAATATCTACTACGCATGCGCAGTAGCTATTGTTCATTGAATTATGTAGTTCTGGATCTACCCCATTGATAGTACATTAAGATATATGTTTGATAAACCCTTGGGGTCCTACCCTTAGTTACAGGTTATTTCTCTGTTATTTTCCCATAGGGTTGTCTGGACAAGGTAGATGGAATAGTTTATGTACTGAGTCCTCCCCTATCTGAAGATGATTCTCTATTTCTCTCTTTTATGTTTTCTGTTAGTAGAGTAATGTTCATTTGTTATTGGTACCTGGTGACTTCCGGTTATACTCCCAGAACTCACCTGTTTGTTAATTTGGTTTGGAAAAGTTTTCAAAATGTTGTGAACCGCACCACTATGTTTGATTTCTATGATTTCACATGTCCTTCTCTAATGTTACTTGTTTTTGTTATACAGTTGTTACCACCCACATGGAGAGTCGTTATACCCTTTATCTGGTTCTCCAAGGGCCATGAGTCTAGCGTTTGGAGTGGGAGACATTTTCTGCATCTCAGTTATGTCAGGAATGGGTGAGTCGTCCATGCAGTCCACACAAATTGACCAAAATTTTGAATCCCAACCTCCCCCCCCCAATACATTTGGCATCATGAAAAGTGGGAGGACTAAATACTCCTATTAAACGTAAGAAAGTAGTCTTACACTTACGCAAATCCAAAATTGATATGGCTTTATTACAAGAGACCCATTGGAAGGCAGATGGCGACGCTACTCTAAAAGCAGGTTGGATTGGGGACTGTATTTCCACAACCTATCTTACAAAAGTTGGAGGAGTGGCAATTATGATATCTATGTCCATACAGGCTCTGTTTCAGACCCTGAAGGCAGTTATCTAATAGTTGACCTTAAAGTACATGATACCAATTACACTTTAGTGAATTTGTATAGCCTGAACACATCCCAAAAAGATTTCTTTCAGAACATTCTGGGCATTTTGCTCCAAAGGGATAATTTCAATCCAATTATTGGGGGAGATTTTAACTCAGTGGATGACCCCTGCCTCGATAAAAGTCCTATTCCCGACAGACCACACAGAGTAGAAGTTTCTCCTTATTTTGATCTTAAGGCAGCCCTTGGTTTGGTGGATCCCTGGCGACTTCTCAACCCTACGGACCGTTTATTCACATTTACATTGGGGGTCATGGTTCATGGTTCACACTCGAGATTAGACCATATCTTGGTAGCAGACAGGTTAATGACATAGGTATGATCTGCCTCTATTAATACAATGGTTATTTCTGACCATGCTATGGTCACGCTCTCTTTATCTCTAAGTAGTGGGGGGTCATGGGCACGTCTCTGGAGATTCTCTGGTTATTTATATCAGTCCGATGATTTTATCCGTTATCTCCGCCTCCAATGGCATAATTATGTCAATGATAACCTGGAGCATTTTGACGACCCGGTTCTCTTTTGGGCGGCTTCTAAGGCGGTCGTGCGAAGACATGTAATCAGTTATACGGCTAGCTGTAAATAAACAAGATGCTTTAAGAAGGGAGGTGACACATCTGTATCGCCTTCATGTCCAAAGCCCGACAGAAGACTCTATGCGTGATTATCGAGAGGCACGTCAGGTCCTGGAGACCTTTTTGATAGCCCAGGCACAGCAACATACAGATTTCACAAAAAACAAGTACTTCCGATGGGGCAACAGAGCGGGCAAAATCTTGGCTAATATTGCCAAAGGATATGCTAGTAAGAGGGACCAAATTGTATCAATTAAGAACGAAATATCACAATCAATTAAAACTAAATCGGCAGACATTGCTAATATATTTCAATCCTACTATTTGCAACTATACTCCAAGGAACCTGAGGACCCAGGAGCTAGGGATCGTCTTCTATCAGACGCTAACCTCCCTCCTTTATCCCAGGGGCAAATTGATATATTAGAGGAGGATATTACCATAGAAGAAATTAGTAGGGTAATTCGCTCCCTCCACCTAAACAAGTCTCCGGGTCCGGATGAACTAACAGCAGAATATTATAAGTGTATAATCCAGGACATTGCCCCAACCTTACTAGAACTCTATAAATCTCTCCACAGATCTCAGCCTTCCTTCCCATCATTTAATGAAGCTTTCACGATTCTAATACAATAACCTGGAAAGGATCCCCAACTCCCTTGCTCTTATCGCCCTATCACTCTTCTCAACTTAGATTTTAAAATTCTGGCAAAAATAATGGCCGATCGTCTTCAATCGATACTCCCCTCTATATTAACGGACCATCAAATGGGGTTTGTGAAAGGTCACCATTCAGTAAAAGCGATACGATCCGCAATCGCAGCTGTAGCACTCTCATCGGGTCAGCGCAACTCCAATATGTTATTAAGCCTTAATGCTCAGAAGGCGTTTGACTCGGTGTCGTGGTCATATATGTTCCAGTTTCTTCGTAGGTGCAACTTTGGGTCGGACTTTATTAATTTAATAGGGGTCTTTTATACTAAACCGGCAACCTCGTTACTAATCAACAAACTTAAGGGCTCTCCATTTCATACGACTCAAGGCACTCGCCAGGGATGTCCCATGTCCCCTTTACTTTTCAATTTGGTCCTTGACCCCATGTTGAGACCCCATGTACAGAACTGGGAGATGCCCAGGGGCATTAAAGTGGGTTCTAGGGAAATAAAAATTTCCGCATTTGCAGACGATATCCTGCTGTATCTGTTGAACCCTGAACTCTCACTTAGACCCTTGATGAAAAAATTAGAGGAGTTCAGTCTCTGGTTTTAGGGTCAATTTTGAGAAGCCGTCAGCGATGTATTTGGAACCGGGGAGGTCAAAACCTGAATGGTCTAAAGACATAACCCTCACTTGGGCCAGGAATTCTCTCTCATATTTGGGAATTACTCTTCCTAAACAAATAGGTCAACTTTACTCCTTGAATTTCCCTAAAACTATATAACATATGGAATCAGTGGTTTGAGGTTGGGGTCATCTACAATTATCATATGGGGGGAGGATTCATTTTATTAAGATGGTTCTTTTCCCTAAAATGTTATACCCCCTCCAAGTCTTGCCACTTTTACTAACTCAAGAGGACATCGGGCCTGATCCAGCGCTACGAAAATTCGCAACGACGGGCGAATGCGAACGTACGCTCGTCGTATCAACCTACACGCCCCTAGCACTCCCATAGTAAAGTCCCTGCTTACGGCGGCTATACCCTACACTGGGTACGACCGTCGGCCGTACGAAAATTCGCAGAGAATACGCTGAGAAAATACGCTTAGCACGCCCATACTGTACAATTTAAATGGCTATCCCCGCCTCCCTGTAGTAAAACGGGCGCCCAGCCGACCATCGTAAAAAAAATACGCCCGGCGAGCGAAAAATACGCTAACGATACGCCCGCTATTCGCTCATGACGCACGGGCGACCGGAACCTGTCATACTGGGCATGCGCATTGCGAATTTTTTGACGAAAATTCGCTTACGATGAGCGTACGCTCGCTTGCGAGCGTTGCTCTGGATCAGGCCCATCATGAGGATACAAACTTTGTTTCGTAATTTTATCTGGAACAATGGTAGGCCCCGTATAAGTCTCTTAAAATTGCAACAAGACAGATCCAATGGGGACCTCAATGTTCCTGATATAGCTGCCTATGGTCAAGCTGCTCAGCTACGTCACTTAAGGGATTGGATAGCTAACACAGAGACATACACTAATATCTCATCAGGAATACCTGATCAGGAATGCTTGCCAGAATTTAACTTGTTAGCCTTTTTACATCTCCACGATAGTGAGATACCAGAGAGGGTACTGCTAAATCCACTTTTAATGTCAGTCAGGAAACTCTGGTTACAATTACGACTAAAAGCCAAACTAAACCCGCATTTTTCCCCCTATCTCCCTTTTGTGGGTAATCCGAACTTCCAAGACTGCATGGCATCTCACCAGGGGCGGATTGGGAAATGAAAGTGGCCCTGGAAAAAAAATCTTAAAGTGGCCTCGGGGGTGGGACCAAATCAACTGTAGGCGGGGCCAACACAAAGTGGGCAGGATTACCAATTATTGATACCTGCAAAAAATATAGTGAAGTATCGACTCACCGTTTTGCAGTCATCTGTCTTGGGATGACTTGCTAGTAGTTCTTGACGTGTTGAAAGCTGTTCGGGAAATGTTGATTGAAAATCTTCTGCTCTTGATTGAAGATGCTGCTCCTCTTCATATTAGATGCTGTTCGGCCTCTATTGGCTCTTGACATGACGTCCTCCTGCCTCCTCTTCTGGGGTGCCGCTGCTAATGACCATTCGGTCACTAGAGGTCCCCCCTTTTATAGTGTATTAGACATCATAGACACTAGAGGCTGCATCTCTCGCTCCTTCGCCGCCAAATGTCAAAAATCCACGAGATCCGACGCAGGTTTTGGAAGGTAGGCCTTGGTGACTTCCGAGGCGCGCACAGAGATCTGATCTCCGACAGAAGTCTCTTTGTGATTGCCACACAAATCTGTCACACACTGAGGTTGGGCAGAGCACCACCACAGTATAGCAGTGCCCTACACAGTACACAGCTCCATACAGTACGCAACCCCTTGTGACACAGCACCGCAGACAAACCCCTAGTAACCTCATCGTATGTCTCCAGACCCCCAGAATCCCCCATCATGTCTCCTGTCATCCCAGTATTCCCATCATGTG
>WWET01002916.1:195185-214140 GCA_011038615.1 Limnodynastes dumerilii | reverse complement strand
GACAGATCCCAAACCCCCCTTGAACGTGACAGAGACAGTCTGAGTCAAAGCTGCATGGGAGAGAGTCTAACACCGCCGAAGGGACCAACGGAGGGACAGCAAAGGTAAGTTTAGTGTTGCATCCCCTGATCCTTTGTATAAGATGCACCCAATTTTTTATTAAGTAAGGCTAAAAATAATATAAAAAAAATACATTTAAACATTTTTTTTTAAATTTAGGCTCCAAAGATGCGTCTTATACAAGGAAGCGTGTTGTACATGGGGAAATACAGTAATAAAGGGGCAGACATATGGAGACTAGACAAAATATATAATTTGCTGCTTTTTATAATGGGAGAAAATTAATATTGAGCATAATTAAGTTCAAGTTATCATTGGTTCGGCCCTCCAACACAGTTCAGATTTTTCATGTGGCCCCCTATAGAAATTAATTGCCCACCCCTGAGCAAGACCCTACCTTACATTTTTGTGGACTGTACTCTCTTAGTGTAAAACTAAAATAACTCCCACTGACCGTGCACGATATATACATCCCACTCTACAACTGGAAACACTTCCTGCATGGAAGTGTGGTGTGTGTTTCCCAAGTGGAAAACTAGCATTTTGTGTAATTCTGGATCCGGTCCTTTGTTCTGATATACTCTAGTAAGAAAAAGGAAATCCATATGGGAAAAGAACCCATATTTTTCTTGTGGATATAGTCTTCAGTACTTAGTACTGTTACCTTTCCCACAGGCCAGCCATGTGATTAATTGGTGCATGACTTTTTTTTGGACTGCATTGAGAGTTTGCAAATAAGAAGAACACAGGTGAAAATTTACACCTGGCAAAATTATATAGAATATCAGGGGGAGTCAAAGTAATTTTATTCTTTGCAGGCAGGGAGTAGATTTTACTTATTTTACATTCATACTAAACAGGTTTACATTTGAACTGTTATTTAGACTTTAGCAAGGAAACATCAACTCTAATACTTTTTTACAGGTATAAATTTCCAATTAATGAGACACGTAGCCCCACCCCGGATAAGAAAAGAGATGCCGTTACAGTCACTGTTAATCATGCTGCTGTAATTTTCCACCTGTTTTCCTCTATTCCTATTCTTCTTATTTTCAAACGCTGGGTCTGATCCTTTCTTCTGGCACTACATTGGGGAATGTAAATGATAAAGTTTACAATTAGAGATTACAATTGTTTTATAGTAATATTTTTGAGCATTTGGCAGAAATTAATCCTTCATTCATTCATGTATACACACTGAATAATAACGTTCATATCAGATAGAATAAATACAAAGTAGATAGGACAGCGCCAAAAATATCAAAAACTCCTTGAAACTGAATAACAATAAAATAGAAAATGTATTATTATAAAACACACATAAAATGAATCAAAAAGAAACCACAAAAAAAGAAGTAGATGGATCTACTTCAGCATAGATGATAAATGACCACAATTGAAAGTCTCACAAAAAGAAAAAGTTGTTCCAATGATGGGGAGAAATGTTGTATTCAGCCCACAGTGTGACACAATAATTGGATAAGAGTGAGTTTAAGCAGTCCACAAGAGTCCTGTTTAGTATTCACATCCACACGGGGACAAGAATGCATAAAAGGTTGGATTATAATGTTGTGTTTCAAATCTGCAATGGGGACTGTTCATGAAATAGCAATTGATAATAAAGAGTTATCTCAAAGGTAGGATGAGGCTGGTAGTGGCCAGTGGACAGTAAAACTAAGCTCTATGCTCACAATTTTCCAATACAAATGCTCAGACAGGAGATGTATGAGGTGGTCCGAATGCGGTGCAATGGCACTGTGCTGTGGAGGCACCGATTCTGATGGAGATAGGACGGATACGCCGAGCTCAGACTGCAGGAAGTACTGTAGGCAAGTATATCAGGCCGTGGCAGCTGGTAGGCAGGTTGGCCAACAGCGTGGAAGCAAACGGACAAGCCGGATTCTGAGAGGTGAGCAGAGCTGTGCTGTCAAGGAACTGGACACAATGTGGTCACTGTGGGAGGTGAAACCGGATTGTGGTCTCATCAAATGCACGTGGTTGTCGTATCCTTACACGTTTCATCGCACTGCGGTGATTTCATCATAGGGGAAATGAGATAGAATAAATTATGTTTTCTTATATTTTATTCTATACTTAATCATCTTTTAAAAGTTATATTCATTCTGCTTTTTAATCTTCTTTAGATAATTAGAAAAGTGATTGCTTAATGCCTGCATAATGTGCTAGTAATACTGTTGTCTGCCAAAATGGTCTTGGATCAGTGGTTCCCTTTCTGTCTTAGTTCAAGGCACCTCTAAGCCAAAAGAAAAAACCAAACAATCCCATGTTTTATTTAGTCAGGTCTAAACAACTTAATAACAGGAAAATTCAGCTTATCTATGACAACTGCATACCCTCCAACATATTTTACTGGAAAATCGGTACACCTTGGGGGGCGGGGCGTGTCCATGAAGGGGGCGTGGCTTGTCCAGATAAGGGGCGGGGCTTTAATCTATTTTTATCTTACACCTTATTGTATGAGCTTAGAACTCACAGGAGAGGGTCCTGTCACTATAGCAGTGCTATAGTAGTCTATCCCTGCAGCTCTGCTATAGTGATCAGATGTTTCAGGGCTAGAAGGTGAGTATAGGGGGAGGGAACTGCTGGGTCAGAATCCGGTACAACAGCCATTTTAGCCGGTACAGACCACTAAAAATTGGTACTGTACCTGCTAAATAGGTACAGTTGGAGGGTATGCAATTGCTTAAGTGAGATAGAGAACAAACAACAGCATTTTCTTTGTAGTTTAGCTCTCCCTTTTTAATAATAATAATAATAATAATAATAATAATCTCTCCAGACTCCTTTCCCTGTCTGTTCAGGACCCGGTCTCTGCATACCTGATTCCAATTTTTAATGTTTTGCTTTTTATTACATTCCTTGCATTTTTTCTTCCAACTGATTGCTGACTTTTCCAACTCTTTGTGGCACATTAGCATCCTGGGTAACACCACCTTAACCTGTGAGTTCTAAGCTGCCCATGCACTTGCAACTACCCTGGGAGTGCTCTGAGGCACCCCAGTGTATAAAAGCACTCACTTTGGGAGCCTTTGGTCTAGATACATAGTGATGCATCAATGGCAATGCCTCTGTTTTTAAATGGGTGTTCCATGATTTTAAAATTAGAATTTGAACGTTACAGTGCTGCATAAGCGATGTTTCCCTGAACTTCCTGCCTTAAATTCTGCTGCAGCTCAAGGCTAGTATAGATTATTCAATAAAGGCCCTATACAAGGTGACAACACAGCCCTACAGACCTAACAATTATTAAACAGTCTTAAGAATAAGACAAGTCTTAATACAATATATGCTTTAAACACTATAATATATAGACTAATATTCTTTTTTTTATGATTGAATAGCAACACATGGCTATTCAATCATAACATGGGACCGGATCCAGACCACCGCGCGCTTTCCGTGCGCACGGGGGTCTGAAATTACGCAAGACAGAGGAGTGCACACCCCCTGTCACTCCCCTCTGTCGTGCGGGCTTTATGGCAGCTTACGCACTTACACTTACGCTGCCATAAGCCTGCCTAAATCTGGATCCGGTCCATGGTTTTGCCTTAAAGTTTTATATTTTTTGTGACTTGGTTGTTATTGTGTATAACAAATAATTTATATTTAAATAACTTTAAAACAGTTAATGAAGTAATACATAGAATACACTCATTTAAGTAATATAAACTACATTGTGGAACATGCAACTTGCATAGGTTACTGCATTACACCTCTTTGCCTAATTACCTACATATATCAGTTTGCATGTTTCAAATACATTCCCTGAATTACTTCTCCTGTGTCAATAACCATTGAATATACATATTCAATGGTTTGGGGTGGGATCTCTTAAAAGCGCTATACTAAACCCGCAAGCAGCTGAAATACCCCTAGAGTGTCCAGAACTCTAAAAATACAATTCATCAATAAATATATGGGATGAGTAGAAAGACAGCGCAGGATAAGATAAATAAATAAATAGAATATTAATATATAATTAAATGAATAAAATAAAATTGAATATTAATAATCACTAAAAAACCCTATACAGTTCTGAGCGGCATACAGGTGAATGTAGTCCAATAACTGAAAAGTCCTTAGAATTAATATGGACACAGTCTGAATGAAGTAATCCACAAGGCACGTTGCTTTAAATTAACTCCATTGTATGTGGGTTCCATGTTTCATAGACAAGAGAAAAAATAAGTAATTAGTGCCATGAACAAAAACAAACAGTAAAGCTGCTTTAGGATACCAAAAACATTTTTACTATTTTAAAAATCACAATTTAATAAATAAATTCAGAAACATAAATAGTATTAACATGCAACCTCCTAAATAAAAGTTCATTTAAAAAGTGTGCCAAGCCTGAGAAAGCGTCCCATATCAAAAGTGCACTGTGCTTCCAAGAACGAGGGTAGATAGGACGTCCAGCTACCGGTGGATTAGCTCGATCAGAGTCACAGAAACAATGGAGAGGGGGTCCCCTGGATGCAGTAACGGAAGAATCTTGACGCGTTTCGGGCTTAGCCCTTTCTCAAAAGTCCCTTTTAGCTGGACGTCCTACCTACCCTCGTTCTTGGAAGCACCTATTCAATGGTTTGTATGTGAATCCACTTTTATTAAACTCTGAATCAGGTCCAGCATAAATTATTGGATTGTCTTTATTCTGTCAGACCCTCCAACATGACCCCTTCCATTAGGTTCAATATACTCCGCTCCTGAGCTTCCAACTGTCACTCACCTGGTTTAAATGGCTTAACTGATATTTAGAAAACTAGTTTCTTAAACAAAGGTGGTTACCATAGTAACTGACAGCTGGAAACTGAGGAGCAGTTTATTTTTCCCCTCAAGAATGGGTCATTTTTGAGGGTATGTTCTGTGCAGTGAAAAGCTGCCATGTCTAACCTTATTCAGACCTGCTTGTAAAAACATGACATTAGTTATTAGTTAAACTTCTATATTCAGCTCTTAGAAATAAAATCATTGAACAGAGACATCAGTGACATAAACTGGTTCACTTACATATATGTTTGCCAGCATCACTGTGTATCTGATGTTTAAAGCATAAGGCGTTAAATCTACTTTCCAGTGGAAAAAAATAGGTCTTAGCAGTCAATTATGTCACATAATATCATACAGAACTCTGTTACTTCACATAAATCTTTATCCTTCTCAACTTTTCTGGGAGCTGATCCAGAGCTGAACTTAAACCTTTTTTTAAATGGCGCAGATGTAGTCTTGAGCAAAACCATGATGCAAGGGAGGCAAATTTAAACCATGAAAACAGAATTTTAGTTAAGTTGAGCAAAGATTCTTAGTCAAACTTTAATTTACAAATTAAACATGAAGCTATACAGTATCTGAGTCCTATGTACAAAGTATTTCCTCTGCATCTAAAAACACTTCAATTAATTCACCCATTATGTGGCAAGATGGTTTTTCTCAGGTTTGCCCTTAAACTGGGCACAAAGGATTTTTTTGTATTGATTTAACTGTGATAATGGGCTGGATCCAGACTGAAGTAAGTGCTTGAACTTAGTTACTCCTGGGCTAAACCATGTTGATTGCAAGGGAGTCATATTTCATCTGTTGCAAACAGTATTAGAGTTGAGAGGTGATGCTTTCCAGCCCAAGTCTAAATAACAGTGTGATAGTAAAGCTGGTCAGTATCTGTGTGTAGTAAGCAATTCAAAGATATATCCCTGCATGCAAAGAATACAATTAACTTGACTCCCCCTGCAATCAACATAGTTTATACCGGGAGTAACTCAGTGAGGGTTGCTGACTTTTTAGAGCTTCCCTCTGGGTTCTCCCGGATGGAAGCTCTAAAAAGTCAGCAATAGATTTTTGAAAGGGGCGGGGCTTAATTATGCAATTTATGCAAACCACGTCATTAAGCCCCCTGTCAATCACTCCTGTATTCTCTAGCGTTTCAGTGGATGGACGGGGCTTGATGACGTCATCAAGCCCTGCACATCCCTAGTAACGCTAGGGATTACAGAAGTAATTGATGGCTGGTGGGGCTTGCAGGAGCTTTGCTGGCTCTCCCGGTATACCGGGAGAACTGCCCAAATTTCGTGAGTCTCCCGAATATTCCGGGAGAGTCGGCAACCCTGAACTAAGTTCAAGCACTTACTTAAGTCTGGATCCAGCCTAATGTTACTGTGATTTTGCAACTGATATTTGTACTGTCCTCACTGAAAGGATCCCCCCTGGATCATTCAGTACGTAACAATACAATCTGAAGAAAGATGCAGACATTGGGCATCGTTAATTGTTCCCAAAAATCAAATCAAACCATCAGATTTCAGTTGATTCTGCAGTATGGTTGGACAGTACACACTGGTAAGTATTGGCTAAAACTGTAGTTTGATCATGTGATCTGCACAATTATTTGCAGAAAAATCCCCAATGTTTATTAACTCTCACATTTTGGTTGAGCTCCTCTGAGGTGCGAGGAGAGGTAAATTTAAACTGTATATCAGAATTTGAGTTGAGAGGTAAAGATTCCTAACTCCAATTTACAGATTAAACATAAATTTATGTATTTGAGTCCTAGGTGCAGAAGCAAAGCATTTCCCTTGCATGAAAAAGCGTTTAAATTCTTTGCATCCCTTACATTGCAAGATGGGTTTAATCAGTTTTACCCTTGCATCAGTTTTGTCCTTACTCTAGCACTCCAGAGCTGCACTTACATCTTTTTGTAAAACAGGTATAACTGTACACTTGAGTAAAACTATGTTGCGATGTGAGTGGTGCAAATTAACTTAACATTTTTGAATGTAAGGAAAATACTTTACATTTGCACATAGTACTCACATACTGTAAAGCTTTATAAGTAATCTGTAAATTAAAGTCAGTGGACCGTAAGTACGGTCTTTTCCGAAATGACCTACTACGCATTCTTACTTAGATTGAGTATGTGTGGTCTTTAAAGACTTTAGGGAGTAGAAAGAGGCGTGCCCCCTCCTCCATCACATACTGTGTCCCTTTTCATCACATACTGTGTCCCTTCATCACATACTGTGCCTCTTCATCACATACTGTGTCCCTTCATCACATACTGTGTCCCTCCATCACATACTGTGCCCCTTCATCACATACTGTGTCTCTTCATCACAGACTGTGTCCCTTTATCACAGACTGTGCCCCTTCGTCCTTCATCACATACTATGCCACCTCCTCCTCCATCACATACCGTGCCCCCTTCATCACATACTGTGTCCATTCATCACATACTGTGTCCCTTCATCACATACTGTGCCCCTTCATCACATACTGGGTCCCTTCATCACATACAGTGCCCCTTCATCACATACTGGGCCCCTTCATCACATACTGTGCCTCATCATCACATACTGTGCCCCTTCATCACATACTGTGTCCCTTCATCACATACTGTGTCCCTTCATCACATACTGTGCCCCTTCATCACATACTGTGCCCCTTCATCACATACTGTGCCCCTTCATCACATACTGTGTCCCTTCATCATATAACGGGCCCCTTCATCACATACTGTGTTCCTTCATCACATACTGTGCCCCTTCATCACATACTGTGTCCCTTCATCACATACTGTGCCCCTTCATCACATATGGTGTCCCTTTATCACAGACTGTGCCCCTTCGTCCTTCATCACATACTATGCCACCTCCTCCTCCATCACATACCGTGCCCCCTTCATCACATACTGTGCCCCCTTCATCACATTGTGCCACCTCCTCCTTCAACACATACTGTGCCCCCTGCTCCTTCATCACATTTTGTGCCACATCCTCCTTCATTTCATATTGTGCCTCTTTATCACATACTGTGCCACTTTCTCCATCAAATACTGTGCACCCTTCATCAGATACTTGGATCCTTCATTGCATACTGTGCCCTCTTCATCACATATTGTGCCACTCCTCCTTCATCACATACTGTGCCACCTCCTCCTTCATCACATACTTTGCATACCCCTCATCTGTTGTCCCTCCTTCATTTTTCTTTAATCTCCTGTTTTCTTATCTGTCTTCTCTGTAGTCTTTCCTTCTGGCTCCTCTCCGCACGTTCCTCACTGCCGAACCAGACGTGATGACGCAGTGAGAAGGGAACAGAAGAACCAAGCCAGGTGCTGCCGCCAGAAGGTAACGTTTTTTTTTCTTTCAAATGACCAGTAGTGAAGGTAGATGGTAGGCAGGGTAAGAGCCTCTCAGGTTTTGTGCCGCCACCCCATCTTGCTTACTGGCAGAGGGGGCCCTCGGAGAGAGGGGGCCTGGGACATGAGCCTCCCCTTAATCCGGCTTTGGGGGCGAGCACAGCATAGGTTTATAAGTGTCATGGTATGGGCAGGTAAGTGGGGGCACGGAGCTGGGAATAGGAAGGTAACTGGGGACATAGGGCATTGCTGGTGGTGTCAGGAGAGACACAGCAGGGAGTCACTGACATGCATTATTGCAATTACACGCATTCTCTTTTTTGTTTATTTTTTATTTTTTTTAAATGAATATTAGGTAGTAACCTAGAGGATGGAAGCCACCCACACCCAAGGATAATGTTGTGCATTTGGATTTAAAGGATTTTGTCTAGAATTAGACTTGAGCACCCCTCTACTTTGTTATTGTATTTTATTTCACATAGACCTACAATGTACAATCTTGTCTTGTACATTTGTTACAGTAGTTATATTTAACAATTCTTGTGCACTACTCAGTTTTATTTTTCACCACTGTTTTATTGATCTGTAAACTTTAAGTAAAATATAATGGACAAAACAATATTTTGGAAAAAGCCTTTGGAAATTGTTAAGTCATTATAAGAAGGCACTGAATATATCATATATATTTTTATGACAATTGCTAAAATGCATGTTTTAATTGGCTGTTAAGGCTTATTTTTGGCACCAGGATTTAGTTTAACAGGCTTTCCATTTCTGTAGTTGTAGAATGCATGTGGCTACATAATCTAGCAATGACTTCATCTCCTGGATTGCAGCACTTGTAATGGAGCAGCTCTATTTTCCTACTGCTTTTGGCCCTCTTTTTATTCTCAAGGCTTGGGGTGAAATCAGAATCATCTGTTTGTTCCTTTGGTTTTTTTTTAACATTTGCCATACAGGACTGGATACAGAGTTTTTGGCATTCATAATGCATAACTGATTCAGAGTCTCCATGCATAGAACACCCGAGTCATTTGCACAGTAAATGATTGCATCATTGCAACATGGGGGAAAAAAGGACAATCCTGAAACCTAGCAGGTTTTTCTGGCCGATACTGGCTGCAGGAGGAGCTGGACGCTGTCTTCATATCTCCTGATAGAGACTTAGGCTGGGATTCAGAGTTTGGGAGTAAGGGTAAAACAGGTGCAAGTGTACAGCTTGGCTAAACCATTTAGCAAAATGAGAGGTGCTCATAAGTCTTAAATCGTTTGCATGCAGGTAAAATACATTACTTTTGCACACAAAACTCAAATACTGCATAGCTTTATGTTTAATCTATGAAACAGTTAAGCTAAGAAATTTCACCTCTTAAATATCATTTTGCTTTCACAATTTAAATTTGCCTCCCCTTGCAGTTCAACATGGTATTGCTCAGGTCTACACTTGCACCTCTCACATTGTGGGCAGGTCTTAGCAGCTGGTAGATAGTAGGTGCAGAAGATGCCAGTCTCCTCCTGAATGGCCCCTGTGGACAGGAAATGGCCCACTATGTTGGCCAAGGTGATGTTCTTGTGCAGTACAGGATGCCTTGGGAAGCAAGCTCTGAAAACAACAATATTCTCTGGTCCTTTGAGTATCCAGCATACAATGGATGCAGCCATGACAAAATTTGTGCCCACACTCCAGTGTCACTTGGTTTGAATAAATATTCAGAAAAATGGGACAACCTAATCACTTTACAAATCATAAAACGCCATCTCTAATTAGAATGGAAGAGAGTTACTCACCAGCCAGACAGCAAAGAAGGTTAAGATAAAAGAAGTGAAACAAAGCATATGACGGCAGATAAGAACCACACGGTCCATCCAGTCAGCCCAATTATACAGTTTGCCCATTTTTAAGAAAATGCATTGGTAGGATGAGGTGTGTAATGCAGAAGGCTACCCAGACCCATGTATTTGTAACATGTTAATTGTTTTAAAGTAGCTGTTTAATCTTTTAAATTGACTACTATGGGCCTGATTCTATTAGAATTGCGGCCCACGAGAGACAGGCAAATGTTCGTGCTGCGCATTTTCCCGTCTCTTTCGGTAGCCTTTTTTTATGTGCACCTCTATGAGGCGTGTATAAAAATTAGCACAAACGGCATTGCACCGAAAAATGTGCGAGTGCGAGGCTAATTGAATTAGGCCTTATGTGTAAAAAATTTTAATATCAGGGTTTAAATAAAATATATACTCAGATGAAACACTGAAACAATAAAGAATTCAAGACTACGATAGAGAACAGTATTTCTCTTTATTGATTTGTCCCAGGTTTATAACCTCTATATTTTTAAACTTGAGGAAAATTGTTGTTGTGTGTATCAGGCAGGTTGCTCTGCTATGTTAGACAAAAGAAAATTAAAAGTACATTGGGAGCGCTTTCCTAAAATGTAAAACCAGCACAATAAAATATAACAAAAGATAATTTGTGTCCAAATTATACCATTGCTTGTTGGACAATTAGAACTCTCCAAAAAATATCTAGGAGCAATATCTAGGAGCAGCTCCTATTTTAGCGCATATAATCGACCTCTCCCCATTTTGTAGGTTGCTAAGCTAGTTTGGCTTAAAGACTCCTGGGTTTATGAATGGAGAGTAAGGATGGGCTCCATGCATCAGGCCCATTTTGGGACTTTAGGGCCTTCAGCCTTAAAGCATGGTGAAATTTAAATATAGTGCTGCCTATTAAAACTTAAGAAACCAAAGCCTGCAGGATTATGACTTTACTAAGTAAATGTCTCTGAGTCTAGATCCAAGTCTCTAATGGTCCAATCTCTTGTACAGACAAATGAACTGCAGTATTTTGCAATGATATTCTGCAATGATTTCTTTCATACTCTGATGTTTCTTAAGGTCACTCTTCCATTCAGAAATAGAAAGTCACATGAGTACCCTAGAAAAGAGAAAAAAGTGGTTGGAATTGCAAAACATTTTTTCATTCACAAAAATATCACATTACAAACGTGTAAAAGCAGATATCAGAAACCATACTAAATGTTAATAGTTTAACAGTGAGATGTAAAATCAGCACTGAAGCAACACTCTCCTATCCATCCGCTTGATTTGGCATGAATGTATTAGACCCGGGTTGAAAAAGCCAGATCAGCACCTTAAACATTGCCACTGGACACAGGAAAATCCCTTCTTTTTTGCTGTGTCTAAGTCCCAGGTTATTAAACCCGGGACCAGGATCCTGGTACCTTTCAGATCACCACCAAAACCCAGGGTTCCCAGGTTTTTGGGCAAATCCTGGGTTTTTAGTGGCGATCTGAAAGGGCTATTAGATGTCATAAACCTACGAATTTTGGTTTCTTATGTCTTAATAGGGATCACTTTATAGACATTTTACTTTTACATTTTTTGTACTTTGTGATTGCTGAATTATGTTGTTTTCTTTGTGTTGCACGCTGGTGTTGCAGAAATAGAAAAGGGATGTCTGTATTGTATTAGTTAGCAGCCAGACAGCCTACGATTTATTTTCTTTATTTTTTTTTTACTTTTGAACATTGCATTTATTTAAATAAATACTAGCTGAGGCTAATTGCCCCATTTGTAAGTGTGATGAAGTATTCTCTGAGCAAGTGAGTCTGGTAGACAGTGTCTTATTGTCTTTCGCACCATCTTTTTACTATATATACATATATACAGTAAAGCTGGCCACACACTAGAGCGATTATCGCTCCCAGCTTGTGGCTGCCGATAATCGGGACGATTTTGCCCTGGGGAAAGGTTCCGATATTGGCACTATACACTGGAAGAGGCTCTGCTCTCTGCTGGAGAGTCTGCAGCCAGCCTATTATCACTTGTAATTATTTTTTATTTGTTTTTTAAATGTCCTCAATTAGATAATACCTGTAGTTTTTTATACCCTTTACTTTGTTAAGAAAATTAAGAATGTGTACAAATAAACAGTTACAATATTAATTATGTGTGAATAGTAAAAAACAGAGACACAGTTTTTCAAAAAAAAGTTTCCTTTTTTTTTCCTTTTCTAAGCAGAGCTGCCCAGTAATGCAGCATGTTTTAGCATTAAACAACAATGCAATGTGAAAGTCTGAAAATAACCCATTTTTTTTTATTTAAACAATTAATGACGTTTTCTGGATTAGGTTTAAGATGGGGTGGTGGTGTCCTCTTGACCTCCTGCCCCTGGGACATGTTAGGTACAGAGAGAGCTCCATGGTGTGTTAGCTTGGCTTGTTTCTGCAGATGAGGAAATAGGAGGAGGAAACGCTGTAATTAGGGGCCGGATCCAGACCTGCGTTCCCTTTACATTTCAACGTTTAGCGTATATACACTTTCGTAATTACTATGCACTGAAATATCACGATAGCAGTGTTAAAAACCACGATTTACAAAGAAATAGCGAGATTACAAAAGCAAAAATCAATATTATTTCCATTAAAAATATAGAATGCATGGTGATTAAATACTAAATTGCCACGATTAAGACAACAAGACAACAAGATGCTTTCACAACACGGAAGTGTTCCGAAATGTATTCATTTTGCAAAACGTACTTATTTTGTATTAACGTACGGATCTATTACGAGCGCACAGATAATCTTCTTAAATCTGAATCTGGTCCAGCAACCTTATCATTAGCGTGCGTATATGTGACGGAAGTTAAACGTTCGCAAATACAACCGCACGTCTACTGCATTACCACGCCTATTTTTTGCTATTTACATTCCGATTGACGCCTACTTATTAATAATCCGTCCGATCTTTTATGTTCGTACGCATTTTGTGACGTACGGAAATAACTTACACATCATTTCAATTACGCTTCGTATCTCCATGTTCTGCACATGCGCCCTGAATAGAAATCACTCCACTTACGCATTTTGCGTGCGTAAATTACCAGACGTTCTTAATTCTGAACACGGTCCAAAGTTCTTATAAATTTACTATTGTAAATGTGTGCACAGCTGCAAAATATAAATTGCCACTAGATGTCACCACTGGTAAACATTTGTTACCAAAACAGAGATTAAGAAAATGTTATAAGGCACAAAAATATAGTCATTACAAGACCTTGTGTGTGTATATATATAAGGCACCCCAGCACTCTCTTGCAATTAATCAGTAACCAACCATGACAAGCTGGAGGCATTTTATATATTTTAATATATATTTTAATATGTAACAAATTTCTCAGACTCTTAATTTAAAGATAGAATGTTATGGTTGGTTACTGGATAATTGCAAGTGTGCTGGAGTGCCTTTTTTGTATCTGTGTGAATTCCCCATACCTTGCTAGCTCCTGCTCTAAATTAACTTATAAATTGATTTGAGAAACCTCCATATTGTGTGTGTGTGTGTGTGTGTGTATATATATATAGCGATGGATACAAGTTTTATAGAAGCAGTATACTTTATGGACTGCCTTTTATCCTTTTAATCTGTTTTGCTTATTAAATCAGTAAAATTATCTATTTTAAACTTAATTATTCTGTTCAGAGACTTCTTCCGCCACATGAGTTTGTGCTTTTAAAGGTACCTTTCTCTGGAGAGAGAGAGAGAGGAGTTTGTAAGATGGACGGAGTAGCAGGACGCTGAGAATAGCACCCGTCGTATCCCGCTGAAGTAGTAAACCATATAACACTGTGACCGAATCAATGTATCATTCATACAACTTACTTTGGTATGCAGAAACTAAGCTGTTTTTATGGTGGATTTTATGAAAATATAATGATATTGCACTATGAGGCGTCCTGTGTTTATGTTTTAATTTTCTAGATTCTGGATGGACTGGATGAGAACTGGTCCTAATAAAGAGGAGCTGCGGTTGTTTAGAGTTGGACAATCTAAAGAAATATTCAGGTTCCCTAACTGTCAGTGGACCTTTTGTTTTTCACAACTGGGTGCAAGATATATGATTTATATATTTTTCTTCATTGCTCGATTGGCATGGGGGGACAGGGTGTCTTGAGAACTGTTGTACCTTTGTACAATATTAAAAGATCAAAACAACTGGAAAAGAGTGCCTCAAACAAACACAACTAATAACAGGTATAGCCATTACCTTTGTGAACTGTGTAAATAGAGCAGACAGATAGAAGATAAATGTATGTAGTAACTAAGCCGAATAATTCCCATCTGCGTCAACAGGTTTGTGAAGCCTTGATGAGATATAGGTGTTAACATGTGAAACAATGCACTTGTAGTAAGGGATTGGGTAAATAGCTTATATTTACCTCAAGAGGAACAACAAACTATGGACAAGAAGGAGAGACTGAATACTCAGCAGCAAGATATACAAAGGGTGTTTTAATTTGGAAAAAGTAACATCAAAGCAGCAAAGTTAGTGATCACTATATAATTCCCATTTAGCATATTGTGAATACAAGCAAGAAATAAGGAGTAAAAGGGGAGAATTAATGAGATGAGGGTAAGGTGTTCTGGAAGTGGGGGCAGTGGTGAGTCAAAAGAGTAGAGTCAACCCATCCACCATAAGAAAAGGGGCATTAAAGACCGGCTGGAAGGAGCCTGGAATGGTGCTATTGTGGAAACCAAGGTTCCTTGATTTTATAGAAATTTTTGCCAGTATTGTTTTAGAGACTTTTTAGAGATATTTCCTCAAAAGCACTTTTTTTTGTCTTGCTGACTTTCTTATCCACCTGAGGTTTTATATGAGGCGTGTTCCTAGATCCGTGTGTTGTGCCCCCTATAGAATTATCTCTTGGAGCCAGCTTGGATGACTATGCCATGGAATATGGGGGGAATTAATGCTCCCTTCAAAAGGAAGAAGGTAGAAGAAGGTAACCAATATATTATTTCTTCAAGAGATACATTGGGCAGAAGGAGATACTTCGGAGCGGATTCAGAGATGCGTTTTTTCCAAAGTCCGCAATTATACGCACACACGTAGCAAGCCAACACCCACCAACATCCATGGCACTCCCTTCTCACGGCTGGGGCATCGTACACTTATGCCTCCAAAGAGCACCTCTAACTTTCCGTCTGTACATATGTGCGTATATGTATGCCGTATGTAGGCTTCTATGTTATCGCGCCCTCAAAGACTCATTTAAATGCTTCCGCCACCCTCTTTCACGTAACTTTTCAGGTATGTATTCCAACCCCCAAGTGCGATTCACATGCCCGTCCCTAAAGCACTTACATGCGTATATTCTACGTAACTTACGTAAATAAAGTTACTATGTATGCGCAGTTAAAACGTACCTAAAAATACGCACGCAACTCCACGTGAAAACGGATCTGTGAATACGGCCCTTCATCCCTAAAGGCCTCCTGAGTACAGGAGTACATTTCAGCTAAATGTAATAAAACAAGGGGAGTATTGATTCTTGTGACAAACAATAATCATTATACTTTGGGGGAGACCATCCTAGACCCGGGAGGTAGGGTCATAATCTAAGACATATGTATAGATCATACCCCTTACACATTGGTTAATGAGTATGCACCAAATGTTTGGAGAGGGGGAATTTTTTTATTGAGACCTGGCAGCCCAGCTATTACAATGCCAAAATGCAACCGATGACACAACGATCGACAGATCCCTTACCTTAGCTTCCCATTTATATAGAGGCAAACATAACGTTCCTTCCATCAAGATGGAATTACATTGAACAGGCCCATTGAGGCTGATGAATCCTACTGACAGGTCATACACATTCTGTTCAGGAGTTCATCGTACAATGTCCAGGATAGATTACCTTCTGATCTCGGGCTGCCTAGTCACATACATACACTCAACCAATTTAATGCTTATTAAATATAAGATCCAATGGTAGCACCCATTTTGCAGAATGCAGTTATGAACCAGTGACTTTAATTATTGACACCTGGTTTTTTTTCTTGTAGCAATAGTCTTTAGTTTATACAATATATAAGCTACAGTGTCATGAAGAAGACTTCATTATACATTTCAATTCTTTTATAATTGCACAACTGTCTAAAAACAAATCATTTTCTCCTAATAACTGCTTATGTTCGCCATTTATGGTTTCAGTTTAAGAGGACAATTGGCGTTCCAGACTGAGATGAGCGCCAAGTGACTTAGCGTATCGCTGTGTATTTTCATACTGTGCATGTCCAGAACACAAGCGTATACAAATATGACATGGCAATGCAGAGTATGATGCAAATCATTCCACTGCCTGCAATCAAAGGGGTGTAGCCCATTTTCAAACGAGCCCCATTCAGCTCTTACCAGAGGGCATGTCTAATGCAGGGTACACACCAGAGGGCATGTTTAATGCAGGGTACACACCAGAGGGCATGTCTAATGCAGGGTACACACTACACTTTTTTCTCACAATGTAATATTTTGAACGATTTTTGTAACAACGGGCTCTCATGGCTTTTCTGCTGATGCTTCGTTCATCGGGCAAATTTAGCTATCTTTAAAATAATTTTAAATAATGCCATTAGCAAACACACAAGATTATTTGATTTGCACATGCACAATATCGTGTGAATCGGTAGTATAATCGTTTGATTGGACCAATTATTGGGCGAAACAAGTGTAGGAGCTAATTCAGAATTTGGGAGTAAGGGCAAAACAGGTGCAAGGGTACAGCTTGGCTAAACCATTTTGCAAGGGGAGCTAATTCAATTGTAAATCTTGTATGCAGGGAAAAAACTTTACTTTTGCACATAGAAGTCAAATACTGCATAGCTTTATGTTTAATCTATAAACTGGAGTTGAGCTAAGAAACGTCACCTCTCAATTCTAAATCTGCTTTCACAATGTAATTTTGCCTCCCTTGCTGTTCATCATGGTATTGCTCAGGTCTACACTTGCACCTTAAGAAACGGTATAAGTGCAGCTCTGAATCAGCCCTGTAGTGTGTACCCAGCTTCAGAAAGAGGCTGAGGCTTCACAGCTATTTGAGACCATTGCAGCAGCATTCCTAAAAGGTCTGGAAATGTTGCATATGTTTTGGTAAATCAGGTGAAGAGAGTTAGTTTTAAAGAAAATGTTGTAATTAAGTTAATTTAATTTAATACTAATTTATTTCATGACGTTCATTTTTTTTTACTTCTGATTTGTCAATAACCAGAGACTAGTTGTAAGTTTCAATCTTTGTTTCTGACTCCTTAAAAATGTATGGATTGAAATCTTAACATTTTTCACTACCATTGTATCCCGTTTTTATTGTGTGAGGGACCAAACAATTTCTTTTAAACATGGATTAATGCCCTTTTATACACGCATTCCAAGAACAATTCCATTTTAAAATGATGTAATGATATTGAGTTTCTAATCTGATTTCCTTGAACTTCAATCCAGGTTACTTACTTCTCAGTTTTACCAGTTCCTTCAAACTGAAAACTACCAGTCTAGATGAGCCATAAACCTCTATTTACACTGAACTAATATGATAGGCAATCTTATACACCAGTGTTCCCCAACCTCGGTCCTCAGGGACCACTAACAGTGCATGTTTTCTAGGTCTCACTGCTGGAGCACAGGTGTGTTCATTACTAACTGTAACATTTTAAAAGCTCCACAGGTGCTGCTCATTCTATCACTTGTGATTCTTTAAGGAAACCTAGAAAATATGGCTGTTAGTGGTCCCTGAGGACTGGGGTTGGGGAACACTGTTATACACGAGACAACTAGAGATCTTTGCTGTCTGATCCTGTTTACCCTAATTGGGATTACTGTCAACTGCCGAGTGGGAGATTGATCTACTTTTGGAGCACTTATTATAGAGGTGCCCTGTTGATTATTTGTGTACATAGTTGGACACCACAGTATTGTCTTCTATAAAAATTGCTGCATATCACAGCTAATACAAGACGTTCTTTTGAGAAACAAATAGGTGGTTACACTGTATAAAACAACAAATAATATGATGGAGATGTTATAGCCATCAAAAACTGCGCTTCATGTACAGTAGAGTTGTTAAGCCCCTATCAGATGGACTCCAACTGCTTAAACCAGGGGTGACTAGTCTCTAAATATAAAAAATATGGAAATAGAGGAAGCGCTAGGAGTGCATCTAATATATTATTTTATTATTATAAGACACCAATTTGAAATAAATAAAAAGTAGTAAAACACACATATAAGATACAATAATCAGCTGATCAAAATAAATGAAATTAATAACATAAAAAATCTAAGTAGGACCGTGAGTGAAAATCTCACTAACAAAACACTCCCTTGGGATATTCAATCTCATGTAGTGATAGACCTATATCAGGAAGAATGATTCTCTTAAGATCATATATTTGAGGTAATAAATCAGTCTTAAGGAAATCCTGGCTATAAGTGGCAAATAGGTCAGCTGGTATTGATTGCTCAATATTGAAATTGGAAAAAATATATATAAAGACAATCCAAATCCTCCTAGAGATCCTTAGCTGTGAGACAGCCACATGTGTAGACTCCAAAAGAACAGGTAAAAGACTGCAAGATGAGTTATAGTATCACAATAACAGCTAACCAGTATTGGCAATTAGTAAGCTTTGGTGTAGCAGACAGTTAGTATATATCCAGTGCATATAGATTTTTATGGAGCGATAGTAATAAGGTACTTGCCAGACAGTTGTCAGTCCACAGAATAGAAATAACAGTTCTCTTAATATGGACAATCACATAGACATCATCAAAAGATTTGTGTTTCAGACAGGGGGAATCCATTAGGTTAAAAAGGGGGGATATTGATGGGATATCTATTAAGTCTGATTAATGGATTAAAAACTTTTTCATATATATAT